>JASDQU010372165.1:52092-71310 GCA_032191745.1 Picea mariana | reverse complement strand
ATATTGACCTTCATTACATCCGAATACATTAATCTACCTATGTGCGGGTTAGGACCTTAACAGAAACACTTATCATATTGTACCTTGACACATATTTTATTATCTTCGATAGTCATAGAGGCGTATCGATGTTGCTCGCCAAGGCTCTTTAAGTGCCCAAGGCGTCGTTCGAGATCAAAAGTGTCATGTAGGAGCGCAAATGCCAATCTAAGAGAAGGGATTTCACACTCAATAGGTAAGATCGAATCCACACCATGTAATAACTAGAAATGAGAAAAATCATTGGAAGTCTTGATTGAGGTTCGGTATGCCCGAATTGTAGGATATAGCGTGATATTCTAGTCATATTTTCTCTGGCTAACAATTTTCTGCAAAATGGTCTTGAGAGACTTGTTTACGGCCTCTACCTTTCCATTTTCCTTGGGGTAGTAATGGGAATAATGAACATGCTTAAACCCCAATTTGGATGCTATCTCTTCCATCACTTCATTCTAAAAGTGACTTCCATGATCAATGACAATCTCACTTGGGATTCTGAATTTGGCAATAATTTGATTGAATATGAAGAAGGTGACAGTATTCCTGTCAGATTTAAATGTAGGCATGGCCTCATCCCACTTAGTAAATTAGTCTACGACCATGATAATTTGTTGATTCCCCCTAGCCGAAGTTGGGTTGCAATCCACAAAGTCCACCCCCCACTTGGTGAAGGGACGGACGATATGACTACATGGAGAGGGTATGGATGTGAGTGCATTTTCCGAGTCAACACCTAGAAAGGGTGACACTTCTTAACTGCTTCAATGCAATATTTAAATATAGACTGCCAAAAATAACCACCTCGCAAATTTTTTTGGGTTGTCGCAAGCCCGGATAAATGACCACCACAAGCACCACTGTGGAAATCATTTAGAACTGACTCGACTTCTTCGTGAGTTAAAAAATGGCACAATATATTGTCTATTCCTTGATGATATAGAGTGTGGCCTACTATAATTTAATTATTAGCTTGGTATCATATACATCATCAATCATATCATGAGAGATGTTGAGGGAACTTCAAAGTTTGAAGATAGGGAACAATGTCTCCATACCAGGGGTTGGACAACGAGACAAGGAAAATGTGTTCATATGAAAAATAATCAACATTAATAACATCCTCGTCCAATCATGGCAAGTCATATATTAACTTTTCAAAGACTAGTGATTTCCTGGATTTCATAGAAGAAAAATCGAGATCGATTTCTTGTAAAATGACAATCCATTTATTGTATTTCCACCCTATGATATGCCTAGTAAGGTCATATTGAAATGGATTGAGATTGGCAACAAAAATAGTTTTGAGAAGCAATATATAATGGTATAATCATTGTACTCCGTGAATGACAACCAAAGATATCTTTTCAATGTGAGAATATTTGAGCTCAAGACTGACTATGATAGTAAATAATCGTCTCGTGGAGCTCATCATCCTCCTAAACTAATACCATACCAATCGTCTCTTTGAATGCGACAACATAAAGCAAGTAATATCTAATTTACTCAGGAGACTTCAGTAGAGGTGTCGATATGAAGGATTTATTCAAAGCATCAAGGGATTATTGGGCCCATTCATCCCAGATAAAAGGGGTTTCCTCCTTCAAGAGAGACATGGAACCATTAGTAATATTGGCATAGTTCACTATAAACCAACGTAAAAAGTTATCTTTCCCATGTAAACCTTGAAGTTGTCGAATAGTGCGTGGGGGAGGTAATCGAATTATTGCCTCAACCTTTAACGGATCTACCATGATCCCAGTATCAGAGATCAAAAATCCTATAAGACGTCTTGACCTAACGTAAAATATGCATTTATGAGGGTTCAATCAGATGCAATAATGACAACATCTTTCAAAAAATAGTCGAAGGTGCTTAGGGTGATTCAGTCTCTTACAGGAGTGAGCAAAAATATCGTCAATATAAGTTTCGACTATATGATTGATATCGTGAAATGCAAATTTCATAGCACATTGGAAGGTTTCTCTAGCGTTTTTAAGGTCGAAAGGCATCTTCCGATATGTGAAAGTACCCCAAGGAAAAATAAACGTCGTCTTATTTTGAACCTCAGGTTTAATATGAATTTGGTTATACCCTGAAAATTCATTCATTAAAGAAAAAAATTCGCTTACCGCACACTCGTCAGAGATTTGATCGATGAAAGGTGTCGGGAAGTTGTCCTTAGGACATGATTTGTTCATTTCATGAAAATCCATGCATACATAGATGGTTCCTTGATTATTATTCATAGGAATGGGATTGGATACCCATTTAGTCAAGGGAACTAGGTAGATGAAGCCAACATTAAGCAATTTCTCTACCTCTGCCTTAATAGTAGGGTCCTTCTGGGGATTAACAACTCTAAGACGTCGTCGAACAGGATTAACATCCAAGTAAGTTTTAATCTCATGTTAGACAATTTGAGGGTTGATTCCTGACATCTCTTCATATGACTAAGCTAATACATATCAAAATTCTTTGAAGAGTTTGGTGTAGATCAACATTTCTTCTGGAAAACAATCTGCACCAATGTGTACATTTTCAATATTTCCAAGGGTACGAGAGATATCTATCATGATGGTAGGTGAGATACTCGCCATATTTACTTCGGCATAAATGTCATGTGTAGAAAGAGGAACTACGACATGACCGAATATCTTGCTCAAAGTAGATCTAAAGTCATCTGGTTCAATTCTAGCAAGATCTGGGAAAAAATAAGAGTGATGATTCATATCATCCCAAGGTTTGTCAAAACCATTCATGGCCTCGATGATAGCTTCATATAAGGGAAAGGTATCATCAAGGAATTCATGTGAACAAGACGACAAAGTGGCCCACATAGGCTCAATAACATGATTCTCCTCATCTGTCGGTGAGGTAATAGGATCCGAATTAGTAGAAGAGTCAAGAACAACTTGATACGCTATCTTTGTTGTCGATAGTGGCATGGAAATTCCAGCATGTGACTGACCTTGACAAGACACAGTTGAGGAAGGTAGGGTCCAAGGATCGTGAAAATAGGAATTACGGAAAGGAATAGACCTCTCTGATGAAACGAGCCTACTGGACATGGTGTAAATATGGTGAGTAGGTGCCATGAATTTGAAGGTACCCATAAGGGATGAATACATTCCGACATCGATATTCTTAGTTGTCGACTGAGAATTATCGACCATGGGGATCAACGGTCCAATAGATTCACTAGGGATAACATATTCAAAGGACAACTGATCAATTGTCATGATCTTCCCATCGTGAGGAAAACAAAGAGTACAGAAGAAAGATGATATGATGGAAGTCATAGAGTAAGTCCAATTGTGTCCTAGTAACAAGTTATAATCGATAGTATCAACCACCTTGACATCCACATCTACCGTATTCCCACCTAACTGGACCGAAAAGGAAGGAAGAATACCGTGAGGGTGGAACGAACACCATCAAAATAAGTCAACATGGTTGGAGACTGAGAGAGAGTCAGATAGCTGAGGGATTTCCAACATACCAGGGACATCATACATGTTGTAATGCCTTCATAAAAAAAATACGCTTGATGGTATACTTCGAGAAACCCATGTGGATTTGGAATGCCACATGGTAAGGAAAGCAAGGCTTCACATCTGTGACATCAAACTTGATAACTTTCTAGCCAATAGGGTCTAGAGCTCCTAGCATAGATAGCAAGGAATTCCTATGTTAAGGACACATCTGGAGTACCTCCAAGGCCGAGATCGCACAATGGGTTTGACCCAGGTCCTCAACAATAGAGTAATTATGGGCGGCTCTAGTAGTAGGATTTTGGGTAGAGTGCTTGAGTACTCCTTTAGGAATATGAGGTGATGGCTCTAGTTTTTTGAATTGTAGGGGTGTTTCTGGGGGAGGAGGAGACTCTAGAACATGTATAGTTTTTGGAAAACTATAATTCCGAGATCGGGTGGCTACATTATCCTCATATTTGACCATATTTATGCATAAATGGTCACCATCTTATGTCGGTGGTTTTTTACTCCCACTCACCACATTTATGACATTTGAGGAGCTCAAGGACATGTGGTTATTATGTGGAAAAGGATTCGTAAGCATGACAGGTGGAAAACATAAGAGCCTCCTAGCTTCCACAAGTTTGGGGAATAAATGAGTAAGGTGATCATTTGTACAAAGTTTATAGGGAAATTTCACTTTACGCCTTTCTTTATTGCCCTCGCCAACATTATTATTCGTCTTCTAATTATTACCATTGTCCTTGGGTTTATTTTTATTCTTCCCACCCTTACAATTATTATTACATTCTTTCTTCTTATTCCCGCCTGGTTGTTGGTTACCATTTGAGCCGGTCGATGATTGTACAGAATGTACATCCACTGAATGAGTGGGATTGGAAGACATAGATGAATATGGCCCTCCTACAGACTGGTTTAGAGACAAATCTTCCAAATTTGTTGTCACTGAGTCTACGAATTTCACATTGGTGGAGCCTACAATGTCATCAGCATGAGGCCCGAGCTTTTGTATAGGGTCATAGTTTGACCTTGGTGTGTTAGGAAGAATATCGTATAACATCCAAGACTGAGCATATATAATATCTAACTGTTGGTCTTTGAAAATCGCTTCTTCCTCATATGTAACCTCGAATGTAGAAACATCCTTCGAAACATAAGGCTGTAGAGACTTAAGGAACCACTCTAACAGTAATTTTGGGGGTATGCAGGTCTTGTTCAACCTCTTTCATCTATGTCACCCCTGGATGTGATTCGAGATATTAGTGGCTTTGTCATGGCATAAGGTTGACATAATTTCTATGCCAACATCATAACAAAATGACAATTAGAAGTGGTTAAGGAATATTAAAACCATCTGACTAAAGGTCCTGTATGCCCCCCTAGGCAGCTCGACATACCATTTTGCAGAAACCCTCGTGAGGGTGTGTTGAAAAAATCTTAACCGAATGGAATCATCGTTAAGGGAATTCAATAGCACCATAGGTAAAAGGTGGTAACGTGATCACCAGGATCCTCGCCATTATTGCCTTCGAATTATGAAATATATGAAGTAATCTTGGTGGGAACGGGGGGCCATGTAGGATCATGACACACAGGGTCTTTCATAAAATTAGGCAAGTATGGCAGATTGAGTGTGGCCAGAAAAGGGAGACAGGGTTGCGACATGTGGCCCTAAGCTCCCTGGAAATATTGTTGTTGGGGATTTCTAGCTCATCCAACGTTCTAGTAAGCACCATGGCTCTGTCTAGGATTGTAATACCCTCCTCCAGGATGATTCACAAGGGGTTGGTTGGGCATCATTCCAGTAGGAATGTTCTTATGAGGGTTATAAAACTTGCCCCTAACCGGAGTGGAACCGGGTTCGGGGTTTCCCAAGGTGTGAAACTGATCTTCTCCTTGTAGTAATATGGAGGATAAAGGTGGATTCATCATGCCAAACATGTTGGTTGGAATCGACATTGAGAAGGTGAGTGTAAAGGAAGGAACTTGAGCAAAAGCTTGTCCGCCAGTTTGGTTACACCATCTTGAAGCAACAAGATTAGATCCAGAATTAAAAGGAGGAAACCCTCCCATAGTAGGAGTCATTTGAGGGACATGAGTGCCACCAAATGAGAATGGAGTATAATGAGGATTTGTGCCCCCAATTCCAATGCTAGAATTAGGGCTAGCAAATGGGATGGAGTTTGAAAACTATGATGTAAAATTTGGCATACCATAGGAAAAAGGAATAGATGCGATCGGGATGGACAAAACATTATAGCTTGGTGAATGGCCAAGATACCCAAAAGGGTTCATGTATATAGGTTGGGTATTCACTATAGGATGGGAAATGATGATAATAGGTGCCTCTGACACTACATCCATTGCGGTTGAAGGAGTCAAATGGGTAGCATTAACTATAGTAGGTGTGGGATTCTAAGGGTTCCTCGTATCTTTATGAATCAGTTCAATACTCATCCTTGTAGAATCATAGGTCTGATAAGCGGAGGTGTGTGTACCACGTTTAATAATTCTATGCCTTTTAGAAGGCAAAGACTAAAAATGCGGTGGTAATTGTAACAAGCGGTGAGACCTGTGGAGAAGCTGGTCTGGATCCACAATGACTGAAGACTCGAGATACAAAAAACAAATCCTAAGGCCATATAGTAATAAAAGTTCACATCAATAATAATAAAACAACCAATATGCACACAAACATGATAAAATGACTGAAAGGGACGTCCCTTTCCAAAGTAGGTATTCCTCTCCCAAGAGGGGTCTGATACTCCGCTGCTAAATATTGGAGGAAACATAATCAATTATAAGGGCCCTCATGGGCTTAACAACCATTCGGTGAGATCCCCCTAGAGAGGTAATCCTCCATAAAGGCTATGTGTTGTCTGACCCTTATCTGACCCAGGGTACCTGCAGAATAATCCCTACAAGTAACATATGTGGTACCTAAGTCAAGAAACTAAGAAACCACGGTATAACCAATGCATAGGAGAACAATTTTAAGTCAAGTCCACAATATGGGAAGGGTAGAAATTATTGAAAACTTGAAAGAATCACCTTTCACAGAGGTAAGGGCACTAGAAATATCCCCATATACGAATAGATCCCAAGAAATATATCTGACGCTAAGAAGGTATCGGGGGAATATCCCTTCAACCAACCTCATTCTTAACTCTGGTGTAATCAGAGCCTCCTGATATTACTAATTATCCTATGGATTTATCCACTCCCTTAGTTAGATAGATATGTTGATTTAATATACTTGGAGAAGTTTACTCCCAAAATCCTATTCCAAGCCTCTAAATCCTAAGCTAGTTTGTGCACCCTAGAAAATAAAATCGTTACTAATCCATTTTAAATTATAACATTAATTTTAATGGCCTTTCTTACTCAAAAGGTGTGGTGGTGAAACTAGTGATGTTATGACTCAACAAGTAAAATAAATGAATATGAATACAATGCAAAGTCGTAAATTCAATTTCCAATAAATGATATGCTTTTCAAAAATGCAATTTTCAATTCAATTCTGCAATTCTAAATAAAATGCAATATTTCTTTACATGCACTAAGATAAATGACCAAGACTCAAGATATCAAAATGAAAATCAATGTAAAATGCATATTTTATTGTATTTTCAATATAAGAGAATGAAAATTCAAGGACTGAACAACAAATTGATATAAAGACTCTACTCTGTATAGACAGAGACAACCCAAGTAGGATATCAAGGAGAAAAACACCCAGCCCAAGGTGCAAGGAAAATCAAAATGAAAAAGATGATGAGAAAGGCACCACCCAAAAATTCAACCAAAGACATGTTTCTTGTCATTCCATGGACACTTAACAGTCACCACAGAGACCCAAGAAGACTCAACAATCCTCAAAACCTACCCATCAACAACCAAACCCAAAAATCAAGCAACAAATCTTGATGTATAGGATTGTTCAAGGGAAAAGAACATATGTACGCAACTTGCAGAAGTAAAACACGCGTATGTACATGACTGCCAAGCAAAAACTCGTGTATATGTGTCAAAACACAGCCACGCTAAGGAGAAGGATAATAAACTCAGACTCAAAGTGAACAGAGCCTGTCAAAAAATGATACGAAAAGAAACTCAATATGAACGACAAAAATCTAAGGAGAAAAACATTCCAAACACTAAAAAAGAAGATTCTTTCCCTACTATGATTGCTAGTTCTGTTACAAGGAAAATATTTGTATGGATAGGGGTAAACCACAACAGACAGAAATGACTGCAGAAATCAACTTGAATCTCAAGTATGCTACATAAATAAATATACTAGAAATATAAGATAAAAATCCTACCTCGCCCAAACATTCGATGAAGTCCATCTTTGAGCACTTGATCGAAAGCAATATACCTACAACTAGTTCTCAACAACCACGAAACTATAGAATATGGTGATAATATATAATGTTATCACATTCGATACCATAATCCATTAACATTAATAACAAATATTCCCGTGAAATATCAATTAAATATTTATGAGATGTTAATTGGATGAGAAAAGAGTATTTCTATTAATATATAATCAACAGAAGTGAATGAACTACAAACTTCCATATCGGCACAGTTCAAAAATGAGAAACTAAGTTCCTTCCAGCTGGGCCTCCACCACATGAATATTCCATTAAAGGAAAGATCATATAAGAGACAATGAATTTTTCAATCAATAAGGGAAGAGATTGGGCGTTGGACAATGTTGTCAGACTTAAAGGACAAAGGGATGTAGACTCAATGTGAAGTGAATAATTTCTCTAGAGTAACTTTTCTCTCAAAGTTGAATTCTTTCTCCTTGTTTCCATAGCTTAGATTTTTTTCATTTATAGCCTTAAAGTGGAACTGAAGGGTCGAGTCAAAATGTTTCTAGTATATGGAAGGCCAAGGATCATTGATCTCATTACGTGACATGGAAAACTGACACCATTTTTTAATTTTGGGCATATTCCCTGATGTATGCAGGTTGTAGTGGTGCAACCTATGTATACAGATGTTGTAATATAGGTAGGGTGCATATATGTGGAAAAATAATGTTTTTATCTATGGGATTTTCAAAAAGGGACTTCAAATCTACATAGAGAAATGGAAAAAGGCCCTCTGTGCATCGCAATTTGACAAACGTAGGCATGTCATCCCAATGTGGAAAGTTACATTGTAATCTAACTAACATTTACAAATTTCACAATGTGTCACACATCGTCTTCACGTCTGAGTGGGATGAACATTTCCTCATGTTTCTATGTGACAGACATATTGTGATGTCTATATGTGACAACATTTCCAAACGTCGCAATGTGTCAAACATATAAACGTTGCAATCCAATAAAAATAGTAATGTCATAATGTGACGAACATATATGGATGTCACAATGTGAGGAACATATATGACGATCATAATGTGACAAACATATATGATGATTACAATGTGATGAACATATCCCTATCATCGTAGTATGATGAAAATTTCCCTATCATCACAATGTGATGAATATAAATGAACGTCACAATGTGATGAAAATTTCCTTGTCATCGGAGTATGATAGACATTTCCCTATCATCAAAATGTGACAAACATATACGTCAATCACAATGTCATGAAGATAGCCCCGTCATCGCTATCTAACGAACATAGTCTTATCATCACAATGTGATGAACATAAATGTATGTCACAATGTGATGAAACTTGCCCTGCCATTGCAATGTGACAACATATCCTCACGTTGCAATGTGACACACATATCTTGACATCACATTGTGACAAACCTTTCCAAACGTCGCAATGGGACAAGCATATTGCAATCCGAAGAACATATAAATGTTGCAATTTACTAAACATAGTAATGTCGCAATGTGATGAACATAAATTGACATTAGGATTTGACAAACATAGGCATGTTATCCCAATGTGAATAGCTATGTCACATTCTAACGAATAGTTACAAACATTGCATTATATTGCACATTGTCTTCTCCTCATAGTGTGATGAACATTTCCTCTTATTTCTATTTGACACACATATCCTGATGTCACTATGTGACAACATTTTCATACGTAGCAATGCGTCAAACATAGAAACGTTGTAATCTATCAAATATAGTAATGTTGCAATGTGACAAACATATATGAACATCGCAATGTGACGAGCATATGTGTAGATCAAAATGTGAAGAACATATATGTCGATCACAATGTGATGAACTTATCCCTATCCTCGCAGTATGATTAACACTTTTGTATCGTCCCAATGTGATGAACATTTATCTTTCATCACAATGTGATGAACATTTCCTTGTCGTCACAATGTGATGAACATTTCCTTCTCATCACAATGCGTAAAACATATATGTCGATCACAATGTGATGAAGATATCCCTGTCGTTGCAATATGGTGACATAGCCCTTTCATCACAATGTGATGAACATAAACATATGTCGCAATGTGACGAACATTTCCATGTCGTTGCAATGTGAAAACATATCATCACATTGCAATCTAACACACCTATCCTAGCGTCGCATTGTGACATACCTTTCCAAATGTCTCAATGGGATGAACACAACCCATTGTCGTAATGTGATGTACATAGCCTAACGTAATCATGTGACAAACGTAGACCAACATTGTAATGAGATGAACATTTCCTGATGTCGCAATGTGATGAATATATCCCTCTATTGGTCTGTGACAAACTTATTCGAACTTCATAATGTGCAAACAGAAACCCTTCGTTGTAATTTGATGACCATAACCTTACAATGTCATGTGACGAATAAAATTTGATTTCACATTGTGACAAACAAAACATAATGTCACAATGTGATGAAAAAAACATAATCAACATTGCAATGTAGTAATGCCATAATGTGATGAACATACATGAACGTCACAATGTGATGAATATATATGTCGATTGTAATGTGACGAACATATATGATGAACACTGCCTTGTCATCGCAATGTGATGAACATAAATGAATGTCGCAATATGATAAACATTTCCCTATCATCATAATGTGATGAACATTTCCCTCTCGTCGCAATGTGATGAACATTTCCCCCTCGTCTCAATGTAATGGACATTTCCCCGTCATCGCAATGTGACAAAACATAATGTCATAATGTGACAAAACCTAATGTTGTCACAATGTGTCAAAAGTTAATGTCGCAATATGACAAACAAAACATAATCACTGTTTCAATGTAGTAATGCCATAGTAAACTTGTGTTAAACATAATCAACATGACCAACCATAATTATATCCACATGGTCAACCAAGGTCTTGCATGGGGATTGTCAATCATAATAAACCCCAATCAAACATACTCAACCACGGTCATGGTCAACCGTGGTTAATGATAATTAATGTATTAATACTTTTATAATGTATTATTAACATTATTAAGGTCAATATATTACTACTTTATTATTTTGTATTATTTTATTCTTGTATTAATACTATAATAATGTGTTACTGTATTAATACCTTTTGAATGTATTTTTAAAAAATGCATTAATGTATTAATTAATTAAATTAATACATTGTAATATACTTTAATTTATACATTATATTAATGTAATAATTAATTGTTAATATAATAATAATAATAATCTATTTTTCTTAGCGATTTTACTAGTAAAGTCTAAGGAGGTATACATACCCTACTCCTCTCCTCTAGATTTGAACTTGTAACCTCTTATGAGGAAACACATGCTCTTAACCATCAGACCCACTAATATATATATTTTTTTAAATAAAATGGGACCTTTCTATTAAAACTTAACCCAAAAAGAGAGATACATGCCAGTTATGGACCAGGTGTCCTGCCTGTAAAGGAAACCAGGACACCTGGCTATGTCATTGTGACAAGTCAAAAAAGGATGTGAAGCATAGAGCCACCCTGCCCGTAGGAAACCAGGGGGCATAATTTTAACTAACAGTAGTCTGCTAATGAAGTATCTAAGACTATGTCTACTGACAGCTAGAGGACTCCTGTCCTGAGAAAATATAACAGTAAACTTTAAGAAAAACATGCTAAGTCTGAGACCTGTTATCCGGGGCTTTCTTTGTCTGCCTACGCTGCTGGAGCTCGAGTCGGAATGGCGTATGGCTGAGAACAGGTAGGACACATTTGCTTGGGCGAGGCACAGGAGTGGGTTGTAAGCAGCATATCCAATCTCTGGTTGGTGCAGGCCACGCGAAAGATTAAGTCTTCGACGAGGCTTCTGAGATCGAAGATAAGGGGCAGTTGCTCCGGAGGCAAAGGAGGCGGCGAGGTCGACCGTGGCTGAGCTTCGACAGGGCCATGAATTTCCTCGTGCTGAACCGGTTCAGCTTCCGTTTCCTGTTCCTCTTCAATGGTGCAATGCGCTGGGCCAGGGTCACTCTCCATCGCCTTCTCAGAAGAGGTGTTGCCTGGAGGAGCGATACGGAATACACAGGCAAGGGGGTCCCAATCGTCGGGGTAGGTGACCAATCTCTGGTTCGAGAAGTCCAGAGGGAGTTGAATKCTTGGTTCCTCTTCAATGACTATGCCAGGTGGTGAATTCACTGCTCCAGATGCCTGTCGACGTCATCGTTTGGCTAGAGACAAAGCGCTCTGAAATTCCCTGTGGCGTTTCCGGCGGAAGGTAGCTGCATACCATCCCGCTCCCCTGCGTGGCTTCCCCCTTAGGCGCGGCATGGCCGGAACAGAGAGGAGAGCCGAGAGATCACTCTGCACAGAAGGCTGGTCGAGCATAATGGATCTCGCGGCGAGGTTGATGAGCCCAAATACTATCATAAACGCCATTAAATTTCCGAGCTGAGTGCGCTGACGGATCGGACCGCGGGAGCTCGTGATGAGGAGCTCCATTCTACGGAGATGGCAGAGGGTGACGCGCATAATGAATCGCGGAGTGTGTGGGGAGGACGGTAAATAAAGGCCCCCCGCCTCCCCTCGCCACCTCCCCTTGCCACGTCACTCCCCCTTCCTGTACTCGTGTCACCCCATCCGGGGCAGACCCACTAATATATTAATACTTTATTAGTGTATTAATATTTTAGGAGTATATTAATATACAAATTAATTAATAATTTACATTACTAATGAGTTTAATATGTATCACTACATTATTAAATTATAAATGTATTACTTTATTAGTACTTTATTAATTCATTTAATATATTTAATACATTTATTGATGTATTTAATGTAATACATTTATATATTAATACTTTAACAATGTATTAAATAATAATGTATTAATTTAATGATTGATTAATACATTACATTATTAATTTATCAATCAATTAATATGATAGATTGTACAATAATGTAAATTAATATTTTAAATATATTTAATGCAACATATTGCATTAATGTAATATATAAGTTAATCGAGGTTTGAACTGGGCCATTGATATGTAATATTATATTAATACTATATTAATACATAATATAGTGTAATATTACATTAGTGTAATAATTAATAATTAATGTAATACATTAATTATTAATGTGATAAATTAATGTTTGTCAACTAGTAAGAATCATTTTATAAAAGTGGTTGATATACTTAAGTTATTAGTTTGGAAAGATGAAAAATAACGTCTATCCATATATATCAACATGTTTTATAAAATAATTGTTGCTAATTATTATACATTACAGCTTAACTAACTTAATTACAACATAATTACATCACACTTATATAAATTTTAATTATACATTACAATTTAATTAACTTATTACATCATAATCACATCACAATTACTCTCAAATCTAACTTATTCTAAATATAGTTATTGTGAAATCTAACTTATTCTAGATATATAGATAATACTTAAAATATCTCATCATCTCAAACTAATATCTAAAATAAACATTAATCCTAACATCATCTTTCTTTAGAACTGGTAATTTGATTTTCGATTTTAAATTATCCTAACATTAACTGAAAATCTAGCGAATGACTTTGAGACATCCCTCATCTTCATGATTGAGACTAATTACTACCCTCGTCTTTTACATCCTCAATGCTCATCTTATGCACAACAAAATTCAATTGAGATATTTTGTTTTAATGTTTTGTGAATATTACAGGTATCAAACATATTAATAATAAATGTTATTTGATAAATACAATTTTATTTTAATATAAATATATTATAATTAAAATATTTTTTTATAAATTAATAAAAAATATTTTGATAAATATAATTTAAATTGTATTATAATTTATTTTAAATTTAAATTTAAATTAAATTATATTTATATTTATTATTTTATTATAAAAAAATGTTATATAAATACAGTTTTAGTAGGTTTAATATACAGTATAAGTGGGTGTAATGGTTAAGAATATGTGGTTTCTCTTAAGAAGTTACAAATTCAAATTCATATAGAACTTATTAGTCAAATCGAGCAATGATCTTAAAAATAGATTATTATTATAATATATTATTCAAATTTTTAATATATTGATAATTGGTTATAATAAATGATGATTATTATGACTTTTTTTTTTTATTAAATATTAATTGCATTTTTATTTTATTTTTAATTATATTATTTTAATGTTAATTATATCAATTATTTTTATTTATTTTTAATAAATATTAATTACATTTTTTTATTTTATTGATAATTATATTATTTTAATGATAATTATATTAATTCACTAAATTGGCAAAGCAATCATTTTATTTTTTATTTTTATTAAATATTAATTGCATTTTTATTTTATTTTTAATTATATTATTTTAATGTTAATTATATCAATTATTTTTATTTATTTTTAATAAATATTAATTACATTTTTTTATTTTATTGATAATTATATTATTTTAATGATAATTATATTAATTCATTAAATTGGCAAAGCAATCATTTTATCTTATAGATGTTAAATTTATTTTAGTATTAAATAATAATCTTATCAATTAAAAATTATTATTCTTGGGAATGATAAACTAAAAGAAAAAATAAAGAAAACAATTCAAATTTGTAAGAGAATTGTAACTCCTTTAGTAAAAGAGAGACAAAATAATTCAAAATATATCATAATAAATTAATGTTACAATTTGTTAAATTTGTTAAAGAGAAAGAAAAAATAATTCAAAATATATCATAATAAATTAATGTTATAATTTGTTAGACTATATCCATAATGGTAAATAATTGTAGTTAGTTTACTAGATTATAGTTTTTTTATAAAGAAAACATAGCAATTTCTATACATGATAAAAATAAAATCACATTATTTAGGTTTTTAGGTGTTCAATGCATAATATATAGTAAAGCAAGTAGGGTTCATATATACTATGCTTAGGGGTGTGTACATAAAGTTGGTGGACGAGAAAGTGGCAAGTGGGTCACCAGGAACTCGAACTTGCATGAATGCATTCGTGTTCCTAAGAATGTTCGCACCACCACCAGTCAGCATACCACATAGGAACATCGACAAGAATGTGTGTGTGTTATTAGGAACACATGCACATTCTTAGGAACACGTGTGCATTCTTAGGATCATGTGCATTCTTTTAAGAATGCAGACGCATTTCTCTTGTGCCCTTTTTTAAGGGACTGTGGGTAGGATTTGTGTCCATCATGTTTTCCTTTCATTGAGCTAGAGAGGAGCACAACAACAAGCAAAGAATCAATAAGTATTTCAATTGTGTCCAACTCAAGTCAGGTATGCTTGAATTTTTCTTCCGATTCTTGTTATTTTTTAGTTTTAATAAATTAATTTAATATTTTCTAAAAGAACCTAAAGAATAAAAATTTCTAATATTATAGACAAATCACATCTAGAAAATTCATAGAGAGTAACCCCTTTTATTGCCTAACATTTCCCCTCTAAAATAACTATAGAGAATTTATAAGAAAAGGAGAAGTGGAAGGGGACATTTTGCATCTATTCATCCCTTAATATCAACCTCCAACATGCCCAACATACTTGGTATCTTAAAAAACTCATGTTGAATAGTTTTAAGCCCGATTTCAATTAAATTTTTTCTTATAAACCCAACCCATTTGGAACCTATAAGATTTATTCATTTAGGACACAACACAAGTTCCCATGTTTGATTCTTCATCATTGCATCATATTCTACTTTCATGGGTTGTTTCTAATATTTGTTCCTCAAAATGCAATTTTTGTTTGTAATAACTTTGCCATAAGTGCACTTCCATATATTTTATTTTCCTGTTCACAAATTTCACTAATACTCTTCGGGTTTTGTCTATGTAGGAGAACATCATTATGTTGTATGCCTCACTCAATTTTTTAAATTTCCTATGATATTTATTTGCATGTTTATTTTAATTTTTTATTTTAATTAAAAAAATGACCTAATTTCTAGGTCATGCCTTATAAAATTGAACACATAATATTAAGATTGAACCCATAGAAAATGAAAACCATACACAAGCAGACCCGGATCTAGAAAACCCCAACCCACCACAACCACCAAACACAAATAGATAGATTAATGAGGGGTTGGTCACGTTGAGGTATCTTCTCCATGAATTAAGGGGCACAACAAAACCTAGCAGTTTGTCCTTGGCCACTTCATTGGAAGTCTTTGTATCCTCCTTGCAAGTGGCCAAGGGAAATCAACTACTATTTCTCAATACATTTCTAGAATGTTCAAGTTTAATAGGACTAAATTGGATAGAAACCAAGTTAGAGACTTGGGTATTTAAAAAAAAGAGTTGATGTATCTTTTTGTTCATCCTCGATCTAGAAGCACCTGTCACCAAGAAACACATTTACATTAACTGGATCATTAACACACAAATTCTTCAAAACTGGATGGATAAGTGGTTCATGGTGTTTGATAAAACGCCTTGAAACAATAGGGAGGTGCCTCTATATTGTTTGAGAAAATTATCTGCATAATTTGTTTTGAGTCACCATGTGAACTATTTTGACATTGGTGATTTCTAGGGGATGGGTCTAGGGTTCGCACAAGACTAAGAGCATGCTAAGCATGATCCCGTGTTAGGTCTTCACCCCCCTAGGCGAAGGCCTAATCCCCCTTCCCAACATCATCCCACTGTATAGGGCTTGCAGTGGACACATAGAGATCTATCAACCTTGACTCAGAGTTTAGTGAAACATGGTAGTTTTGTTGCACTATGTTGACGGGAGGTGTCTTTTGGTGACACTAGAAGAGGGGTTGGACCTTCAAGCCCTAGAGCAGAGGGAAGCAAGGAAAGGGCACATGGAAAGAGAAGTAATTCATGTGAGCCTCATATATGCTTGAGTTGTGGGAATAATTACTATCGTCAAATGAAGGCCAGTGGACACTAGTGCTTCATGGAGGAGGTTTATTTCTTAACCACCCCTATGTTCTTCATTGTTATATATTTATATATTGTTTTGTGTATTTATTTTGATTTTTTATTGTATGATGTTTTGTAGTTGATACCCCCATATAGTAGATCCTCTCCACTAATAGATACATCAATGCCTATCTTCACCACTAATCTGACATTAGATAAAACTTGTTCATTCAAAGTACCCCATACACAGGTATGTGTCACATTTGATAAATTCACCATAGTTATATCTTTATTTCTGGAAAACCTCAAATTTATAATGTTTTTATGTTTTTACATGTTGCGGGACCAGGTGGTGCTGACAAATGTCTACCTAGGATGGACAAGTCACTTGCTTCACATGTATCCCGTGTTGAGTTAAATCTCGTTTAAATCTAAAATTTGTTGTATTTATGTTGTTGAATTTTATTATTTGGTACTAATAACAATAATATTAATATGTATGGAGGTTGTTGATATTTTTTCTAGTTTCAGTAGTAGTCCATCCCGTGGGCAACCAACCTTGAACTTTATGTTACCTATTTCCATTTCAAGCCATATTTTGTCACTTGTAGAACACATGGGGGTTCACCATCACTCACCCCCACCATATTTCTTATTCCATGCATCGTCAACATATGCACCTGTAGGCCCCCCATATGCACCACCTCTTCCATCCCATCCATCCATATTGGATGCACCGATATTCCACCCACCCACACCACAATTCCTATTTTCACCATCCATCAAGGCCGCCACAGTAGATGTTACCTCATAACAGATTGTACAACCGAGCGCTCCACTTGCTAGTGACTCTCCTTTGGTTCTTGAGATATTAACAATGAGATAATTTGTTTATGATCAATTTTATGTATCATGAATTGAATTTATTTTATGTATATTTGTTTAAATTTTATGGTTTATTATTGTATCTGATGCAGGGTGGAATCAATGAGAGATTATCGTCTCAGAGGAGGGTAACACCTTCATGATTTTTAATACCATCTACGGTGAGTTCTCTTATGTTGAATTATAAAGTATCATTTTGAAAGTCTTTTAATTCATTGTGGAAAACAAACTTATAAAATGTTTTTTTCTTTGTGCAGTCTCTAGAGAAAAAAACCACACCCAAGAGAAGAACCACTTGAGGTGCTTCTTCAAGAAAGAGAAGAAAGATTGATTTACAGGATGCTCTTGAGGGTGGTGAGGGTGAAAATGGTCAATGAGTCACCAATGACTACCATTTTGTATCTAGGTGATTTGAAATCAGCTCCAGAAGCCTGATAGGGCTTGAAAAATGCTCAAAAATGAAAGTGCTCGGAATGCGACGAAAACAGTGCCATTGCGTCCATCTCGTTTTCCTGATTCCGGCGGTATATTTACTTCGTCAAACAGATTCCGTATGGAGAAGATATCGCGTTCTGTCCGAAAAGTCAAACAGGCAAAAATTTGATGATGACTGGGCAGGTCGTACTGCCACGTGGCAGGCCGTATAGTGCTGACGTGGCATGATGACGTGTACCAACTAGATTGCGATATGTGGCAGACAGGGATGATGACACGTGGCAGCATCAGAGAGCGACACGTGGCAGGTCCGTACGGAGGACACGTGGCATCACCAGGACGCGACACGTGTCAGGTGAATTTGGCACTTTGGGCTTACGATCGGCCAGTTATGAGGTGACACGTGTCACCACTCACAAGGTGAAACGTGGCACGCTGACGTCATCGGATGATGTGGCGAGATGACAGGGTGTACGGAAGTGCTGACGCGGCAGAGACACGTGGCGGTACGGCAGTCGATGTGGCGGCAGACGTGGGCCAATCAGGCATTGACACGTGTCCAGTTTCGATTGGTTTAAAAAACGCCACGTGGCCCACTCACGAGGTGCCACGTGGTGATGTGCTATTAGTTCGTTGGTTATGTTATAAAATGTGTTTTGGTATGCCGCCGGGGGCCGAACCCGTGACCTCCGGGCCAGCAACGTACTATGGAAGACGGGCTAGCCACGGCACCGGCGGATGGTTCTTGTTTAACAATCGGTGCCATAAGTATTTAAATTGAAATGAATATTTGAACGGGCGGCAAACGGGCCGGGGCTTAGCCCCAGCCCACGGTCCAATGAGAATTCAATGGAACCATACCCCATATGTAATAGCGTGAGTGGTGGAACTCGGCGCGAACATATGAATGTAACCACAACCGAGAACTTTGGTGCGGGGGTTAAGTTCGTTGAACCATAGCCACATGCACGCGCCATAAAACCTTGGGGCCAACCACATAGACGCGAACAGTTATAACGATTAGCCACCAGGTCGCATGGAGCGCCACGAGACCAGGAGCAGGCACGAG
>JASDQU010372165.1:27218-49443 GCA_032191745.1 Picea mariana | reverse complement strand
GAAAAAGGCCCGGAGACGTAGGCAAACATTGTGCCGAACTACGTTATCAACCTGCGTTCTTATGGTTTGCTGTTCATTATTGTTTTCAGATTTGCATATGTGTATTTGACTGAAATATTCCTCTTCTTTCCTCATTCTTTCATTAAATTCTCAAATGGTTAAATTATTCATGCAAGTTTAAAACTCAACCATAATCATTTAAAAGATCCTGCCAGATCAATAGGCCACCATATGGCTTTTTTTCTATGATAGGGCATTCACTGTCATATTGTATATTGGGCACAATGTGCCATTTTGTAAAAAATTCACAATTTAGACGATGTTGAATACACACACACACACACACATGCATTTCATGGCACATTTCTTGGGAAACTCATTATTTCTACATTTTCTATTGATGAATGTATGAATTTCAAAGTATATGAATTTTATGTGTATGAGTGTATGCATTTATGATTAATTACTTTTTAAAGTGTTAAGGAAGTCTACGTAAGTAATAATAGTTCATTTTTTGTAAAGTGATTAAAAATAATTGTGTTACACATTAACAAATCTCTTATAGTAAAAATTATTTCTAAGTTCTAAATCCATACACAACTAATGGTTCTCAAGGGCCAAAATTTGACAAAATACTGAAGTCCCATCCTAGTTAAGACTCCAGGAACCAATACTAAGAATCATGTAGTCTAACATAATCACAATAGAAATAAGAGAGTCAAAACCTCACATTACTCTATCCAAAATGAAGCGTGGTTCACTATAATGGAAATCACGACATGTTACAAGGGTTTCTTAATACAAAATCAACACATAAATATGAGTGCACAATAAATCTCACATAAAATGAAAAAATAAATCAAATTATCCATTAATATCACAAAAATGTTCTACAATGTATCACAAGAGGAGATCTCCTAAATACCCAAATTCTCCACCCTTTACAATGGACATAGATAAATCTGCATTATAGAGTGAGTCACTTTTCTTATACAAGAAAATATTATTATTTTCTAACTAAATCCATGAAAAGACAAATAAATATTATAATAATGGATTATATATATCCTCAATCCATGGTTGACCGTGTGTAACGAACCTCCTTGTTAAGGCGACAACCTCTTATAGCAAGTGCAATAAGTTTTTTTTTTTTTTTTGTGTGTGTGTATGTGTGTGTACAAGGTTAATAAATACATTCGACTCTGTGTCGCCACCCGACAATGAATAAGACTCAAACCACGATGAACATAACAAGTCGAAATAAGACACCTAACAAGTAACTACATGCATTAACGACGGTCAATCGACCATAAGTAAGACTGACTACTCGGCCACCCTACCCTGCAATGGTTAGGACCTCTAAGACACATAAGCAATGCTCAAGCCCAGGTTCCCATTGATTTTAACCATTTAAGGTCTCAGGGCTGGCGACTGTTCTGAGGAACATGGAGGTGTCTACATCCCACCCGACACAAGTAGACCCAACTAAAGATGCTAAGTCCACAATGAGTGTAAATGTGTAAAAAGACATCATCATAAATCAAGAGTTATAATACATTATAATCTCACGCTGCTTAACTATACTTCTTGTCTTTAAGGAAAAATTCTAGGGTATGTGAAGAGAAGATATAACTTTATGTTCATTAAGATAACCCATAAGAAACTCCATCTTCCGAGGCAAAACAAGAACTTTAACAACTCTTTTACATTATGCATCCATTATATGAAACTAATAAGATCATTCATAAAAGCAATCATGAGAGTCATATACTGACGTAGATATAAGAGGTATGTACATTAATGCAAGCAAAAAGATACCCATCAATACAACTAACTAGCCGGTTACTAAGGTCACTACTATACAAACTTCAATTAAGACCATTACGAGATAGTTATTAATAATATTTTAATTCATTTGGAAATAGTGAACTCACTAGATTTTGACCTAGTCACAACCTAGTTACCTTTAATGATTAAAGGAAAATATAAATAAAAGTATTAAATTCTAACTAACTAGCAATATACGAGAGGAGTCCTAATATATGATTCCTATCGAAGATAAAGAAAAACACAATGGATATGAAATATATTGACATAAATGAAGTAATAACCATGAAATAGCTCAATGTTATGCATACTCAATCCCACATAGCTTAAAGTAAATGGAAGATAGCTTATCCTTATAATAAAAAGCTAGAACCTCATATCCATTGTTGAAACCATTTTAAGGATCAAGCAACATAGCATTAATAGAACAAGTTTAGTCCCAAGTATATTGACCCAATCTCACAAGAATTCAATAATTAACGCAATAATTTAAAATCATTTACTCATTCGTTAATCATAATCAAATAATGAAAAGCTGCAAATTATCATTTAAAGAAAAATTAACATTAACTCAATGAGCAGTTTATAAATCGATGGCCAGTAAGTAGAAATTAGTAATTAACTCAACTAAACATTGATTATAATCCCTATTTGATGCACATTCTAAAATTCTTTAACGCGAGCCTTAAAAAAAATTACGTTACCATTAACTCTAGGATCCAAATTTATAATTCCAAATTCCATAATTATGAACCCATAATTCACACCACAACTGGGAGCAAGACGGAATCAACTAAAAGAAAGGAATAGTTAAGGATCAACGTGGCATTAAGAACCTGTCCCCCGCAGTCAGAGACATGAAGAACCAATCAATGTTGTCAACCTGACAGGCCCAGCGCTCTCCAAGGGCTGGAAAAAGGTGGTGGCTCATAGCCAAAGGCAAAATGTTGTAATTGAAATTTCTGAAGGGAAATCAATAAGGGGAAGAAATAATAATAAAACCAAGACTCACAGATGTAAATGTTGTCCACAATAGCAACGCACAGGTGGGCACAGTGTTCTAAAAGTTAAGGTTTAGCAAAAAATTTACAACCATGGCCATAACTGTCATTTAAGGGATTCCTATACTTCCATACGGGTATTGAATTTCTTTTTTTTTGGCTGAAACGACTGTCCCTCCCTAAATGATTTTTTCTATTATAAAAAGGGATGCTTGGAACCTACCACATTTAATCAAGGGAAAACGAAATACCAGATGCCCTTTCTGTGCGAAAATGTCAATGCACAGTGCTATCACTGCTAGAAAAAAAAACTTCTAAGGTGTGATGGACCCAGAAATTCTGCTACTAAATTAAACGTTGTTCTCATGAGAGAAATATTGATTTTAAATTGGGGTAGGGATGTAGTATCATTCTCAATAATAAAGGTTAAGTGTAGGGTTTCGAGAACTATAAGGTGACTTAACAAACTTGCGAGTGACAACCCTTGCACTTCAACCTTAAATAATTGTGAGAGCCATCGAATTTTTGAGGGAACACCGATCTCAGCTTTTACGCAGTTACCTATGTAATATAGGTTTTTCCTTTAGAAGTCCGAGCATGATGTGTATTCAGTCTATGGGGCTCCGCTGGTAATGTTATCTATTACCAAAGTAATACAATCCAGGTTATTGTCATTTTTTTTAAAAAAGAGGCAAATCCAGAGACATCGATATTGTAGTGAGATCCGTGGAGCTTTGAGCCACTGATCTAGCCTAGATCCATTCTGGAAGAATTCTAGGAGATGTATATTTGATGCTTCATCATTGTGGCTGAAGGATATCCATGAACCTCATCCTGGACAATCTTCTTTTATTTTGATGCAAAAGGGCACTGCGCTTTAAGACTGTACAAGATCAGTACTTGTTGGACTGACTTCAACATGATTAAAAGATTATGCTTCCTTTCTTAAGAAGGTTCAATTAGTGATATTTGCAAGAGCTGTTATGAGGGCATGGATCTCTTTTGAACCTGGATAACAGTAATATAAATGGCCTTGATACATCAAAATAAATAAAATAAATGGGGCGCCTTGGCTTATTTCTCAATAAATATTGTTTATCTTTACATTATTTACTAAGGACTAACCTGCACTAAACTAAATAATGTGAACCCAGAGATTTAGATCTATTAGTTATTATTTCGTGAAGGTAACATCTTCATTAAATTATAGAGAAACCTGTTTGTCTGTGGATCTGATCATTGTATGGAGCTGTTAAAACTTAAAACCCATAAGTACAAAGCTTCAGAAAACAAGAATGGTACTGTATTTTTCTTCACTCTTAAGAGCCAACGGGTACTAAATTGGGAAAGGAGACGAAATGACAAATGCATGGCTGGTGTTTACTCAAAATTTACACAGCAAAATTTTTACAACAAGAATAATTACACAAGACTTCGACGGATTAAGTAAATAAAGGGAACCATACAATCCAACGAGATCCAATCCCTGATTGAAGTTATAAATTCTTCCATCTAGGACTCTAGATACACATGCAGATCAAAAACATAAATCCTAATGCGTTCTACTCTAAAAATCAAAGAGCGTACCATTGCCGAACTCCCGCTTCGAACGATGTCCGTGTGCTCCGTGCCACTCCTGCTTGCCGACCGTCGGGACCTCACCAATACCTCCCAGCCAATGCTAAGGGTACTCTACTTCCCTCTTATTCCCTTGAGCTGCAAAGGGGCCACACACTATCTAGATGGTATGTCTATCTTCCCAGCTCGCCTCGCAAGGCCGAGCTACCACTCCTATCCGAGCTGGAAAATCCCAACTCTCCACAAGTAATCACTCAAGTCACAATTCTGACAGCATAACATTACCCTAACAACTGATCCCTTTTCTTCCTCCTCTTCCCTTTCTTTTATAGAGTTTCTTAAAACCTCTGACTTTCCCTGAATCACATTTAAATTAAGTTTTTAAAAAAATCTTCTAAATATTCTCCTTCGCACAAGTGTCATCCATCCCCCTCTTTTCTCCAATAATTATTTTCTTTAAAATTATTAATTGTCTCAATTCCCTCACCCACCTAGATTTGCTCCTAAATTTACTCCTAGGTGTTCCTAGATTCCCTTTCAGGTTTAAATACTTTCCCTAAAATGAAGTGGCTAATTTAGTTCATTTTAGAAGGTTCTTAATTGCAGATTCCTTACTATGTTGACCTTGCGTTTTACCATAAGTTCCCCTATTTCCCTTATTATGTTTCCCCCTATTCCTTAGTTTCCTAATTTTTATTATTCACCTCTTTCCCCTTTTTATTAGAGCCACAATGGCATTTGTGCCATTCAATTTTTTTTTTTCCTTTTATTATTAATTTAATATATTTTTATACTTTCACAAGTTAAGAATTAATTTCTTCTTTGCAATTTTTAAATCCACTGGTTTTAATTAAATTCTTACTTTCTTCATTTTACTCCAAGAATTTTATGAAGACTAAGACTATAACTTAAGTGGGTTTTTAGTTTCAATTTTTATTTTATTTTTATTTTTATAGGGTCTTTCTCTTAAGGTTTAGACAAAATTTTACCCCAAGGAAGTTTTTTTGGCTTAAGACTTAGATTCTGAACTGAGCGAAATTTAATTAGTGAGGTTGTTTAAGAAATTCTCAATGTGTTAAATGTCTTAGGGCCATATAGGTTTGTTCCTTCATAAATGACAATGCGACGTACCCTTCAGGACGCACCACGTGCTCCAAGGTTGCCACTTGCCTCGTTTGTTTCTTTTGCACGACGTGCCCTTCAGGATGCACCACATGCTCCAAGGGTGCCACTTGCCTCTTGTGTTTCTTTTGCGTGACATGCCCTTCATGATGCACCACGTGCTCCAAGGGTGCCACTCTCCTCTTGTGTTTCTTTTGCACGATGTGACCTTCAGGATGCACCACGTGCTCCAAGGGTGCCACTTGCCTCTTGACTGATTGGTAGACATCAATAACCCTTGGAGTCAACACTTTTCCAGGTGAACTTGTGGGAGACTAAGGGTTCTAAGGAATAAGGCCCCCGCCTTATTGCGCGCCCCTTAAAATCATCGTGAGAAACTATCGCAGTCTGCCCTCACGGCATCGTGGATCCTCTCGAACTAGGTAATCGTTAACCTACAGTTCGAGCCACGGCGTAAGTGTTAGTAGGCTGTGGCAGGGCTGCTGTCCACACCTCTCCCTCAACCTCTCTGGAAATTGTGTGTGGCCCCTTTACTCCATATGTGAGTCTAGTCAGCAAGCTATCATCAACCTGCATCATCAACAATCGTGTCAGAACAAGTGCACATCATATCATCAAATCAATGTAATATCACAGTAAATAAATCAACCCAAATAGCACACTCCCTGACTCAATCTAGAGTCCAAGGGGTTCCATCGATGCCTCTACATCCTCAAGGTCCAAAAACCCTGCACACTCAATAAAACTGAGTTAATAGCACATGTCTATGTCAATGCAGTAAACATCATGTCATCAATCATAATGCATCATAATCAAGGACAAGAGGTTTAATATCATAATAGTCCAAATCACTTGCGAGCAAGTGTCCTCAAAGAATAAGTTTTCTCAGTGCGCGAGAGAGGGATGTTACATACACCCCCTCTTGGTCTAAACTTCGTCCCAAAGTTTCATAGTATAAATGACGAAATAAATGTATCACAGTATCATAATTCTATCTATCAAACAAAAATCAAAACTGTCGGTGCATATTATATGCGTCCTCCCAGGTCGTCGAGTGAAGACTATAATTGTCCCACTGGACCTTGACCTGATCTACCGTTCTTCGTCGTAACTATCGAACGCAATGATCTAAGATTCAGACCGGCTCAGCCATGAGCACTCCCTCATCCGATATCTGCAAGGAACTCATGTCAATCACATGTGTAGGATCACTAATATAATGTCTCAAAACAGATACATGAAATACATCGTGCATACGCCTCAAAGAATCAGGCAAGTCTAGTCGATAGGCCACGGGCCCCTTTTTCTCCACAATCTTGAAAGGGCCCATGAACCTAGGAGAGAGTTTATCTCCCTTTCCAAACTTGATCAGACTCTTATGTGGTTTAACCCGCAGGAAGACTCAATCGCTGACCTCATAACTACGGTCGACTCAGTGCGCATCAACATAACTCTTCTGTCGATCCTGCGCTTCTTTAATCCTTTGTCTTATCGTTTTCATTTGTTCTTCCATTTCTTGGATCACTTCTGGTCCCACCAGGACCCTGTCCTCAAGTCGATCCCAACTCAAAGGCGTTCGACATGGTCGCCCATAAAGAAACTCAAAAGGCGCCATCTTAATGGTGCTCTGGTAACTATTGTTGTAAGCGAACTCTACTAGAGGTAAGAATTCCTCCCAACGCTTTTGTTGGTCCATCACGTACATGCGCAACATGTCTTACAAGGTTTGGTTCATTCATTCTGTCTGTTTATCAGTCTCTGTGTGATACACAGTACTAAAGTTAAATTGAGTTCCCAAGGCCTCTTGGAAACTCGTCCAATATCGTCCAGTAAACACCGATCCTCGATCGGATATAATCCTCTTAGGCATGCCATGCAGCCTCACAATCTCACTGATGAAAACTCTCACTATGTCAGGTGCCTGATACATCATGCACACAGGAATAAAGTGAGCACTCTTCATCAGAGTGTCTATTACAACAAAAATCGAGTCATGTCTCCTTGCCGTCAGTGGCAATCCAACAATAAAATCCATCGAAATAACCTCCCATTTTGATTCTGGAATGGCATGTGGTTGTAGTAATCCTGCTAGATGTCTATGTTCAACCTTTACCTACTGACATTCTAGACATATGACCACATAGTTGACTATGTCGGCCTTCAATCCCCTCCAAAAGAATAAGGGCTTAAGGTCTGCTCTCATCTTCGTGACTCCCGGGTGAGCCATGTAAACTGCTCTATGATCCTCGCTCAGGATCAACATGCTCAACTCGTCATTTGGCGGTACGTAAATCTGACCTTTAAACCTCAATAACCCATCACTATCAAAAGAAAATCCCTCATATCATGGTACCATCATTGTGTTTTGTCCAATAAATCCCTTGACCTCCTTGTACCAGTCGTCGTCACGCTGTAAGGTTAGAATCTTTTCACGTAGATTTGTATGAAGAGGCAACACCAAAAAGATGCATGACCTCCGACTCAAAGCATCTACCACTAGGTTCATTGTTCCCTTTATGTAAGTAATCTCGAAGTCGTACTCGCTAAGCAATTTCGACCAATGCCATTGTCGCGCGTTCAGGTCACTTTGCATAAAAATGTGTCATAGTCCACAATGATCTGTCTTTAGTTCAAATTTTCATCCTACAAGGTAGTGTATCCAAACCTTCAAGGCATATACGATGGATAATAACTCCAAATCGTGCGTCGTGTAGTTCTCCTCATGCCTTCTCAATTTCCTCAAAATGTAAGAAATCACTCGTCTGTATTGCATCAAGACTCCGCCTAAACCTTCCTTGGATGCGTCTGTGCATACCAAGAAGTCCGCATCCATGTCATGGACCTTTAGTATCGGCGCTATTGTTAACAACTCCTTAAGCCTCAGAAATGCTTCCGCGCATTTCTCGGTCCAAACAAACTTCTTGTTTTTCTTCTACGATTCCGTGATCGGATTTTCTATCTTCGAAAATCCCTCGACAAACCATCGATAGTATCCTGCTAAACCCATAAATCTACGCACTTCTGTGACATTCGTCGGCGCAGGCCATTCCATAATAGCCTCAACTGTGGCTGGATCCACGGCGATATGTTCACTGGAGATGACATCCCCTAAGTAGTGAATCCTCGATTGATAAAAAGAGCATTTGGACAATTTCCCATATAGTTTGTTCTTTCGCAGACACTATAGTACCAAGCGCAAGTGATCATCATGCTCCTCTGTCATATGAGAGTAAATCAAAATATCGTCAATGAACACTTGGACGAACTAGTCCAAGTACTCGCGGAACACCCCATTCATCAAACTCATAAATACTCCTGGGGCGTTTGTCAGTCCAAATGGTAAAACAATAAACTCGTGGTGTCCAAACCTTGTCTTAAAGGTGGTCTTAGGGACGTCATCATCCTTGATCCGCAACTGGGGATACCCTGATCACAAATCAATCTTGGAGAACACCGTCGCACCCTTAATTTTATCAAATAGAGCATCAATTCTTGGTAAGGGATATTGATTCTTGATCGTAGCCTTGTTCAGTTGACGGTAGTCAATGCAAAGCCTCCACGATCCATTCTTCTTTCGTATGAAAATAACAGGTGCACCCCACGGTGACACACTAGGACATATTAGTCCCAGGTCCAGCAACTCCTTCAGTTGCATTTTCAACTCTTGTAGTTCTAGGGTCGACATCCGATAAGGTGTCCTAGCTATCGGTTCCGTCCCTGATTTCAGGTCTATGGTAAACTCCAATTCCCTTTCCAGCGGCATCCCAGGTAACTTCTCTAGAAATACGTCTGCAAACTCTCTCACCACCGGAAAGTGTTCTCGACCTTTCGCTGCTCCCTTCTCATTTAGCGCAAGGATCACATAAATCTTGCAACCCTTGCGCATACTCTTCCATAGCTGTAAGGAAGAGATGAACCTCAGGGAAACTCCCTGGTTCCGTCCTACAATCACACGTCTCTTTCCTTCATCATCATCCAAGCTCAATTGTTTCGTCTTATAGTTGAGTATCGCCTAATGCCATTCCAACCAATCCATACCAATCATGACGTCATAAGATCCTAAGATGGTGACGTACAAGTTGATCCTCGTGACAAACTCTCCCAGGTTAAGGGCACAGCCCACAACTTTTCCTCCAACCTTCTGTTTGGCTCCCGAAGCCATCTCTACGAAGCTAAACTCGTCCTGTTTGAGTGCCTTTACCTTAATCCTTTTTAGCTTTGCACCAGAAATGAAACTCTCGGTAGCATCGGGATCTATCAAAACAATAAGGGTCTGGTTAGGGACAACACCTGTCGTCTCGAGCACAGTTGACTGGTGCTCTGCCTAGTGGTTATTCACCGCTGCATGAATCCGATGGGCCTTGCCCATGTCTCCCACTATAGTGGGTCTGGCTGATCCAAACGCTCTGGTCCTCTCCATAGGACAGTCGCACTGGTAGTGTGGCTCCCCACACATCCAACACCCCTTCTTCGGCCCAGTAGTCCTGGTACCTGAAGTAGAAGATGAAGGCCCACTGTCCTGAAAACCTAGTCTGTTCTGTTGAATAGGCCTAAACTACTGTTGTTGTGGGTGATGCTGCTGCTGATGCTGTGGTCCCCGATAAGGTGTCTGCTGCTGAGGCAACAGTCGTCGAGGTGTAGTGAAAGTGGATCCTCTCTGGAAGCCACGATATCCCAGTGTATGTCTAGCTGGTGTCTGGTATTGATGTGTCCCAGATGAAACCTGCCCTGCTGGTCTCATTGGATTCCTAGTATGACCCCCACTGATAAGCTCCTCCTCTGCTATGAGGGCCTTCTGGACAACATCGTGCAAGGTTTAAGGCATCAAAATCTTAACCTTTGCATGCAGGCTACCGTTAAGGCCAAAAACAAACTTGTTGACCTTAAGTTTATCCATGTTAAGGTGTAGAGCATAATGGAGCAGCTTCATAAAATGTGCCTCATACTCGAGCACCGTACGACCTCCCTGTCGTAAGGCGTTGAACTCATTGAGTTGACGCTCAATGAATTCCTCTGAAAGATACCTTTTTCGGAACCGTTCAGCTGCGGCAGGAGCGTCTTCCACCATAGAAGAGCGCTCCCCTTCAGTTGAAAGACCGTTGTGCGGACCTTCATGTTGGAGGTATAATCATGAAGTGTGAAGCACATCGCCATGTTCTCCAACCATGCCTTGGTGACAGGGTCGTCCGGGGCACCAAAGAACTTGGGAAATTTAACCTTCTCGAGTTCATGGTGAATGCTACCAATAACGACCGGTGCGTGTGACAGAACCTCAGTGGGTGCCGGTGCTATGGCCTCATCTTTGTCCAATCAGATGATCAGTGCCTCAGACATGCACTAAAAAGACCTCATCATCTCGAAAACGCTGCCAACTACTATCTGCTCCTGTCCAAGATCCTGCTCATCTCCTTGGGGGTTATACCCCTCAGGTACAAATGCTACTGGAGGCGTCGCGCCCCCTCCCCTAGCACCCCGTCATCTTCCTCCTCAGCATCCTCTAACGATGATTACCTGCACGCAGACAATCAAATCGATTAGCAACAGTATAATCAAATCATGTCAATGAAATCCATAGCGATCCCAAGTCGTGGGTCAAACCCGCTCTGATACCATATGTAACGAACCTCCTTGTTAAGGCGACAACCTCTTATAACAAGTGCAACAAGTTTTTTTTTTGTGTGTGTGTGTTTGTGTGCGTGTGTACAAGGTTAATAAATACATTCGACTCTGCGTCGCCACCCGACGACGAATAAGACTCAAACCACGACGAACATAACAAGTCGACATAAGATGCCTAACAAGTAACTGCATGCATTAACGACGGTCAATCGACCATAAGTAAGACTGACTACCTGCCCGTCCTACTCTGCAATGGTTAGGACCTCCAAGACACATAAGCAACGCTCAAGCCCAGGTTCCCATCGACTTTAACCATTTAAGGTCTCAGGGCTGGCGATCCCTCAGACATCGATATTGTAGTGAGATCCATGGATCTTCGAGTCACTGATCTAGCCTAGATCCATTCTGGAAGAATTCTAGGAGATGTATATTTGATTCTTCGTCATCGTGACTCAAGGATATCCATGAACCTCATCCTGAACAATCTTGTTTTATTTTGATGCAAAAGGGCACTGCACTTTAAGACTGTACAAGATCAGTACTTGTTGGACTGACTTCAACATGATTAAAAGATTATGCTTCCTTTCTTAAGAAGGTTCAATTAGTGATATTTGCAACAACCGTTATGAGGGCATGGCTCTCTTTCGAACCTGTATAACAGTAATATAAATGGCCTTGAGACATCAAAATAAATAAAATAAATGGGGCACCTTTTCTTATTGCTCAATAAATATTGTTTATCTTTACGTTATTTACTACGGACTAACCTGCACTAAACTAAATAATGTGAACCCAAAGATTTAGATGTATCAGTTATTATTTCGTGAAGGTAACATCTTCGTTAAATTACAGAGAAACCCATCTGTCTGTGGATCTGATCATTGTATGGAGTTGTTAAAACTTATAACCTGTAAGTACAAAGCTTCAGAAAACAAGAATGGTACTGTATTTTTCTTCACTTTTAAAATCCAACGGGTACTAAATTGGGAAAGGAGACAAAATGACAAATGTATGGCTGGTGTTTACTCAAAATTTACACAGCAAAACTTTTACATCAAGGATAATTACACAAGACTTCGACGGAGTAAGTAAATAAAAGAAACCATACAATCCAATGAGATCCAATCCCCGATTGAAGTTATAAATGCTTCCATCCAGGACTCCCGATACACATGCAGATCAAAAACATAAATCCTAACGCGTTCTACTCTAAAAATCAAAGAGGGTACCGTTGTCGAACTCTCGCTTCAAACGACGTCTGCGTGCTCCGTGCCACTCCTTCTTGTCGACCGTGCCACTCCTGCTTGCCGATTGTCGGGACCTCACCGGTACCTCCCAGCCAACGCTAGGGGTACTCTGCTTCCCCCTTATCCCCCCAAGCTGCAAAGGGGCCACACACTATCCATATGGTATGTCTAGCTTCCCATCTCGCCTCGCAAGGCCAAGCTATCACTCCTATCCGAGCTGGAAAAGCCCAACTCTCCACAAGTAATCAGTTAAGTCACAATTTCGGCAGCGTAATGTTATGCTAACAGTCGATCCCTTTTCTTCCTCCTCTTCCCTTTCTTTTATAGAGTTTTTTAAAACCTCCAACTCTCCCTAAATCACATTTAAATTAAGTTTTAATAAAAATCTTCTAAATATTCTCCTTCACACAAGTGTCGTCCATCCCCCTCTTTTCTCCAATAATTATTTTCTTTAAAATTATTAATTGTCTCAATTCCCTCACCCACCTAGAGTTGCTCCTAAATTTACTCCTAGGTGTTCCTAGATTCCCTTTCAGGTGTAAATACTTTCCCTAAAATGAAGTGGCTAATTTAGTTCATTTTAGAAGGTTCTTAATTGCAGATTCCTTACTATGTTGACCTTTATTTTTACCATAAGTTCCCCTCTTTCCCTTATTATGTTTCCCCCTATTCCTTAGTTTCCTAATTTTTATTATTCCCTTTTTCCCCCTTTTTATTAGAGCCACAATGGCAGCTGTGCCATTCAATTTTTTTTTCCTTTTATTATTAATTTAATATCTTTTTATACTTTCACAAGTTAAGAATTAATTTCTTCTTTGCAATTTTTAAATCCACTGGTTTTAATTAAATTCTTACTTTCTTCATTTTACTCAAAATTTTTTATGAATACTAATACTATAACTTAAGTGGGTTTTTAGTTTCAATTTTTATTTTATTTTTATTTTTATAGGGTCTTTTTCTTAAGGTTTAGACAAAATTTTACCCCAAGGAAGTTTTTTTTGGCTTAAGACTTAGGTTTTGAACTGGGCGAAATTTAATTAGGGAGGTTGTTTAAGAAATTCTCAATGTGTTAAATGTCTTATGGCCATATAGGTTTATTCCTTCATAAACGACAACGCGACATGCCCTTCAGGATGCACCATGTGCAACAAGGGTGCCACTCGCTTCGTTTGTTTCTTTTGCATGACGTGCCCTTCAGGATGCACCACATGCTCCAAGGGTGCCACTCGCCTTTTGTGTTTCTTTTGCGCGACGTTCCCTTCAGGATGCACCACGTGCTCCAAGGGTGTCACTTGCCTCTTGTGTTTCTTTTGAACGACGTTGCCTTCAAGATGCACCACGTGATCCAAGGGTGCCACTCGCCTCTTGACTGATTGGTAGACATCAACAACCCTTGGAGTCAACACTCCGCCAAGTGAAATTGTGGGAGACTAAGGGTTCTAAGGAATAAGGCCCCTGCCTTATTGCATGCCCCTTAGAATCATCGTGAGCGACTATCGCAGTTTTCCCTCATGGCATCGTGGATCCTCTCAAACTAGGTAATCGTTAACCTACAGTTCAAGCCACGGCGAGAGTGCTAGTACGCTGTGGTAGGGATATTGTCCACACCTCTCCCTCAACCTCTCTGGAAATCGTGTGTGGCCCCTTTACTCCATATGTGAGTCTGGTCGGCAATAAATGCCTATGAAATGGGTGTCCCTAGGTGTAATATGGTGTCAGGAGTCCAACACAATTGACGGTTCATCTATCTGACGCCCAATTAGATTTTTATGGTGATTTGTAAATTAGCTCCACATGTCATTTAGGGACATATTGGGAATTTGATGAGAAAGGATAAAAATGAAATCAATAAATATAATTGATTTTCATAAGCTCATGCAAGTGTGTTTTTTCAAGGCCCAATTGAGAATGCATTTGGTGTTTTTCAAAGTCGGCCCCTAGTGTAAACATTGCATTGTCCTTATACGAAAAACCATAGTTTTGGAGATCCTCGAAGAAATCAAACTTGAGTGAACTAAATGAGAGGAGAGTAGTTCCCCTAGACACAATATGGTGTTAGTAGTCTATCAAAACCAATTATTTTTCCATCTGAGGCATGTTTAGATTTTTGCAACTTGCCTGCTAAGGTGATTCATAGACTCATTGGGAATTTTTTCTCGCGGCATAAAATCAAAACTGAGAATCATAATTGACATGTGTAATCTTATGAAAGTGTTTTTATCCAAGTACCACATGATATTGCTACCCACATTATCCCTTACTGAGAAAAACCCTAGTTTTGGAGATCCTACATTGAATAATTTTCTGGTCCATGAGATCATAGTACATGGGTGCACGAAGATGTAATCTAGTGTCATAAGTCCAGCACATCTGATGGTTAATCCATCCAAGGCCCAGTTATAATTTCAACTCGCATCTTATGGCCATTCAATGACACATTGGTAATTTGGTCCAACAACATAAGCTCAAAAGTAAGGATGCCGATACAACATAATTAAAACAAATATTAGACACCTAGGATGAAAAATTAATGCAACTAGGATGTTATTAAGACTCTAGTAAGAAAATGAGGAGACCCTAACACCCTATTAAGATGGATTTATTATGTAAAATATGATAGGAAGGACATTCAATAGAAAATAAATGTAATCTTAGAAAAAAAATGAGATGTTACAATGACACTAATGTGGATTATAAAATACTTATGATGATAAAATGATGGCACATTAATAAAAATGATGCATAATACATCAACAATACATGGTAACTCAATATATAAAAGAGTAACTCAAGTAGTAAGAAAACAAATGGGAAAAATGGGAAAGATTACAATATATATAAAAGAGTAACTCAAGTAGTAAGAAAAAAAATGTATGTATGTATGAATTTCAATCAACATTTTTGTACTTGATAATTTGAATTGTACTTTTAATGTGTATGGATTTTAATCAACACCCAATCTATATGACAATTTTATATGCCAGGCCCCATGATGGGTATAATAAGGAGTTATTTTTTGGTCAAGGAATATCTTGGCTAGGATATTGACTTGGAATCTACGACAAACATAATGTGGAATGATTATGTGATTTTTTACCCTATTTGTGGTTTGTATCCTGACATAATTACTCTCTACATATTCCAACTAGGAGCTTAACATGGTTATTATGGGTTACACGTGGCTTCCAATCCTGTAGCAATTGCATGACATGCACAAAATGAAATCCCAATAAAATTATTGTTTGAACAAGTAGGTTGGACTATTGTCATAATTAATCTACATTATTTAATGAAACCCTAACATTGTTACACCATTGTAGAAGGGATTTGGTGAGAGGCATTGTTACCAAATAGGTGGTGTATTTAGAAGAAGCACATGGAATTTATACCAATTTAGGCATTAGGGTGATGATGAGAGGGAGGGATGCTATCCTCTTGTGTGGGTATAAGTCTCTATAAAACCTCTATTATTTCGGATGTAGACATAGGAAACTCTTCATTCTATTTAATATTCACTCTCCACACTCCTTGGGATAAATACTCCAATACTTTATTTCTCAATTTCCGCTAAAATTTTAGCGGTTGAAAAAATTCTTTGAACTATTGTACAAAATACTTGACATGCTATTTCTTTGCATATGCTTTTTATTTCACTATTGGATTGAGGAAGTATTATTTCCATTCTTCCTTTTAAATCAATCTGGTTTGTGGCATGTAGCTTGCGTATTCGAACAATATTCCTTAAGATGAAATTTCTTCCCACGGAATGAGCATACCTCTAAATAGCAATAGTGGTTATCTCTATGGATTTTCCTCTTGTAGGAATAAGAGATAGGGAAACTCTTAATTAATGTATACCTATTTTTGTTATTCTTCTTGTTATGGTTGATTACCTTGCTATGTCTTCTAAGTGTTTGTTTAGTATAAGAATTTGCAATTTTATCATCACTACCCTTATGAAATCTACCAGAAGAAGGATGTGATTGTGTGTGTTTCCACATTCGTTCACTACTACTCTTTATTATAATAAGCATGGAAATCATTCCATGTATTTTTCTTTGAAAAATGTGATCTTGGTTTTCATGAACTTTTTCTCTCTTCCTTCAAAACCTAGGCCTTCATGATTGAACATTAATTCAACTAAAATGGGGATTAGGATTATTTGTCTTGTCATTCCTAGACCTTGCCTATTGTATCGCATCTGCATTAACAACTTGGAACAAATTCCTCTTGTATTATTTTCAACATCACCAAAATTTTCTTGGGAAAGGTACAAAAATAATAAACTTACCATGCATGTCTTGGTCACGGTGTTGGATTTTTCAGTTGCAACATAAGGTTCCTTTGTTATCCAAAAATCCATTGAATTGATTGAAAATAATTGAAACGTGAATTAACTTAGCTCAAATATTAATGCTTTAAGAAATTACTTGCAAAAATTAAATAGAATAAAATATAGAGAAAACAACAACACCATAAAAAAAAATTGTGTTGCTACATTACACAATCACCAGCCTTTATGTATGGGAAAAGGAGTTTGGTTTTTATAGGACCAATCGACGGTTCAAACCCGTGGCTGTTCAAATTTTGTGGGCTCTTGTAATAAGAGGATAATAAATATGGTGTGATCACACACCATATTAAGTTTCAAATGGTTCATGCAATAGTTAAAATAGTGGGTTTGTTGATGGAGGTCGCAGGGTCAAGCCCACACACCTCCATATTTGGAATTTATACATAAAATATTCACTTTAAATAAAACATATCATGTTATCCATAACAGCTAACACTACTAGTACAATGATGGAACATTGGTTGGTTCGTGGCAAGGTAGAACATTGGTTGGTTGGTGACAAGGTAGAGGGTTCAATCAACCCACCTGAACTTCTCAAATTTTATAAGCCCCTTTTTCCTAAATTGGGCATGACACGTGGAAAACCCTAATTGGTCCATGTGGTGATCATATAAACATGCCATCCCAACTAGCACCATGTCACCTTGCTAATCAATGTCATGTCACCCTTCCAATTGAACTTCCATGTTAGCACCCATATAACCCAGCAAGACTGCCATGTTTGCATCCATATAAACTAGTAAACATACCATGTCAGCGTACATACAACAAAGTCAACATTCCATGTCAGCATCTATATGGTCTAGTCTACATGCCATGTCAACATCTATATAGTCCAGTCAACAGGTCGTGTCAACATTCGTACCAAATTTTTTTAGCTTATAATTCTATGTGTCATGTCTGTACTAACAAATTTCATGTGATTAATACCACATGTCATTCCCTCATGATGCCATGTGTCAACCCTATCGCCTCTTTTTCCTTATGTTTCCAAAACTTCATAACACCATAGCTTTCTCATACAACATCCATTCGAGACCATTCAAGTTGTGCTATAAATATCTAGTCAAGATCTTTGACATAGAGACCTTTTCATTAACATGTGAGATAATTTGTTGTCGATCAAAATCCATATGGATCTTTTTTCTTCCCTGCTTTCTTAGAAAATTTACTATATACTTTCCAATGCTTTCTCCATTGTTGCCAATTCTTAGAGTGGATGAATCATTATTTTATTGATCCCCTCATCCTACCAGTTATCCATATTAATGGCATTCTCTCTAAATTTCATAATCCAAACTCTACTCTTATCCCAATTTTCCATGGTAGCAATGAGGGTGTCTTCATATTAAAAAAAAAATATTATTTAATAGTGGAAGTAATCTTTCTAAGGTCTCAACATTCTTCTCCATTTATTATATCCTTCGTTCAAACATCCAGACTTTCTCCTTGATGTGCATGTTCTATTCTTGAAGCTGCATAATGATGATTTTATAGTCTTCCAACCATTATATTTTTTCAATAACCATGTGTTGAGTCTATCTTCTCTTCAATTTCTGGAAATTATTTCATGTTCAAGATTAAATTGTTCTGATACGTTATCATCCATAAAGGAGGTAACTATATCCCACTTGTTTCATCGACATGAATCCTCTATGGAAAATAAAATCATATATTTGTTCTCATATTATGTGATAATGAAGAACATTGATACATTCCAATTTCTATCATACATAGGGTTTATATATTATATTCAATATACACCTATAATTTTCCTTTTAATTAATATAGATATATTTATTTATTTTTTATGTGAAACTCAAGAAAATTCCTAAGGTTTTCCTTGATTGAATGACCCCCTGAGAGAAAAAATTTGATGTTCAATCTGTTGGGATCTATACCCAATTTTATTTGAAATTGGATGAAAATAAAAGCAAGTGTTGAAAGGATTAATTGTATATTATCTCCATCGAAGGGCCTCGAGAGAGTAAGGAATGACCTCAATTAGTTACTTGAACTAAATGTAGCTTAAGGGGAATCCCAATGGTTAGGAAATAAGAAAAAATAAAATCCAGAAAGAATGCATATGTCCTCTTTCATTGAGCCAATAGATAGAGAATTATGGGAGAGGTAAATGATAGCAATACTGACAATATTGATTTGGTGATAAAGAGTAGAGAGTTAATTTTATATATGTAGTCATCATTCTCAAACAATTATTTAACCAATGAAAGAAATAAATTCAATCACACATGGATTAAATGAATCCACATAGAAATTGACAATATGAGACAATGATTTACCTTGGACATCTAGATAGGAAAACCAACAACAAAATGTAAATGCTTAATCTATTACTATACAATAATACAAAGGCTTATATAGTCTCATATCCATAGAGGCCATTAACAATATTCTTTGTAGGAAACTTAAAATCTCTTTTCCAAATTATGTCAAAGGCCATTAACAATCTTCTTTGTAGGAAACTTAGAGTCTCTTTTCCAAATTATGTCAAAGGAGCCCCTTCCTCATTCTTCTACTTACATTTTAATATAGAGTTTGGAATATTTCTCTAGCTATAGTGGTGGTAGTAAATTCAAACATCCTTAATGCTTGAGCTCCCTCCCTACAACACTCATTTTCTTTAATTATTTACTTATTTTTGTCTTTCTTTCTATGCCACTTTTACACATTATAATACATTCCTTCCCTTGCACATTTTAGATGTCCCAAATGGATCTATCTAACACAAAAAAACTATATCAAAATTTTAGCTCTCTTGGAATTTCCCAGTCTCCATCCACCTTCAACACTCTTACAATCTCAAATTTCTTCTCTGAATCAATATTCCACTTCTTGGACAATGTTGTACTTTCTAATTTCATCTAGAATGGTTTCTGTATCCCCTTATGCATATATCAATTACATATTGTATTGCTTTTGATTTTTTCACTAGATGCGCTTTTCTCAATCTTCATCCCCGCCACAAAGGAAGATTGAACAAGTGATTCAAAGTGGGGGTGATCTTACTGAATGAGAGGAATTGGATCATACATAAAGGAACTTTATTTGATTTATCTATGTTTATGTGTGGGGATTCTTTGTTCATCTTTCATGATATTATAAATAATGTATTCTTTCTTTGTTTAAAGGGAAAGAGTGACATAATGCTTAAACACATTAGGTTTCTAACACTTCTTCAGTTCCTATTATTTGCATCATTTCTCTAAATAAATGCCTTTTTAAATATTATATCAATATAAAATAATTTATCCTAGATAAGAGTTTTCACCCACACATAAGTAGATAATGATCCATAATATGGCTTGTAAGTTTTATTAGAAGAAAATTATTGGATCATAAACCTAATGTTTAATATTTTAATTATTTTAAATAGATATATCTTTTTGATTGTGTTCATTTCTTTAATATATTAATTAATTCACATCATCAACAAATATTTATATATAATTTTAATAAATTAATTTATATTTATAACAAATTAACCTAATTAAATTAATTTATATTTATAACAAATCAACCTAATTAAATTAATTTATCAATTACAAATCATAAAATTAATTAAATAGAATATCATTTTTTTCAATTCAATTTTCTTTTAAACTTTAGTTTTTAATTCTTCCTAAAATTGAAATAACTACCCCAATCCCTTCTAATCTTTTAGGTAATAAACATTTTACTTTTTAATAATATGATGCTCCACTCTAAACACCACTATACAAAATATTTATATTCATATTTATTTAATTCATTTGACCACATTACTAAATTAATTTAATAATTAAATCTTATTTCCTTTGCTATTATTCTCTCTCTATATATATCTTTTAAATTAAAAAACTGTACCTGTGTATGACTTTGTCATATTTATTAAATTAATTTAACAAGTAAACGTTATTTCCTTTGCTTTTGTACTTTACTTCCACTTAGATTCTTTTTAGTCATATTTATTAAATTAATTTAATAAGCAAACGTTATTTCCTTTGCTTTTGTACTTTACTGCCACTTAGATTCTTTTTAAAAAAAAAAGAGTATATATTAGCTATGCATGTGTCATAGCTATATGTATATGTAGGTCTAGTTGTATTTTATATAGATTATGAACTCGTTTGTCACTATCTTCTTTAACATTCTTTTACATTTTGCCCTGGCGCTTGTGTAGAACCCCGAGTTGTATTCCTGCCCACGCCAGGTATATAGGATTCGATTTTGACGGTCATTACTTATTTTTTATTTTTAAATTGTTACATATATTTAAAATTTAATATAATTGATCTCAGTTTTAAAGATAATTTATCTTCATTCTAATTACCAGAAGATGTAAAGTTTTATTACAAAACCTTAACAAGTAATAAATATTTTCGTATCGAGTTCATCTGTATTGAGAACTGAGTAATTCAATGCGAGAGTGTTTTATATCTACAACATATCACATGGAAGCGTTGCTGCCCAATACTACACCTGTATTCATTTGCAATTTTCAATTTTTCATTTTTTTTTTGTTTGTTAATTTGTGTGGGACTTGTTGGCTATGCAATTAACTGATGGCTTGAGAAACCGCGACTCAACCCTTAACATGGTTGGATTTTTTTTCCCCGCAGGTTTCGAACCGGTAACTTTTAACATCACGGAGTGGCTTAACAACACACTCAGTCACCGATTGTCCTACACCTCATGAACAATTTCCAATTTCCTATTACTCCTCATCCACATTGATCTTTATCTGTGAATCATTGATTCCCTTGTTTTATTTCACAATTGTCGACGAAAAAAATTAGATGCAGAAAATTGGACATTGTTTTCGGAAAAGACAGACGAACCACGTGTGCAGATATCATAACTTTTTAATATATTTTTAGAAATTTTTGAAGTATAACTTTTTTTTATTTATATTTTCATATACCAACTAAAATATATGGAAAAAATAAATAAATAATGTTAAAAGTGTTTTATTTTTTTAAATTTAAAAAATTAATTTAACTTAATATGATTCAGTTTCTTGAGTATTTTGTAACAACCCAAAATTTCTAAACATCATTTTTAATCATAAGCAAATTAATTCCTAACTGAGACACTAACATCAACCAACGTCGGCCTTCGGGACTTCTTCAGTCGGGATTTTTGCTACTCGCGATGTTTAATGGCTTGGGCCCACCTACTTGTGGAAATCGAGAAATCGCCGGTCGGGAGTTCGCGAGCCCTGCTGCACCATGCACAGGACCTTCCAAGTCCTGAACCCCGATGGTCAACGGGTCAACCTTTTCTTGCGTCGGGGATTTCTCTATCGGAAAATCGACGGTTGTATTGTCGCATACCTCATGCAACTCAAAACCCCGAACCCCGAAACTCCGAACGCACGCCACCTGTCGGCACCTCATGGTGAGGCCTAACGCCTTGACACCTGTCTCCCACTAAGTCTTGTGGTCCCACCTTGCCACGTTCTCTTCGGGATTTCG
>JASDQU010372164.1:198488-222207 GCA_032191745.1 Picea mariana | reverse complement strand
CTTTATTACATGATTCCTTGATCACATGTATAGACTAGGGTTTTGAATATATTAATGTCTTTGCCGTGATTGGTTTGTGTTGTTGTGAATGGACGACGCAAGAGCATCGTAGCAGAGCGAGGAACAACAGAGATTAAAGGAGAGATTTTATAAGGTATGTACATCATCCTTCTTCTTTTGTCCATTCAATACTTTAGATCTAGGGAAAGCGGTATATTCTGTCATGTTTTGTTCTAGATCTAGGTGGATCTAGGGAGATCGGTTTGTGTCCGCACTTACGGATTTATCCTTGAACAGGGAGGCTTTCACCCCCAATAGGAGCCAATGTTATCTCCTCAAATAAATCAATCAAGTTATTTTATTTTAGGTGATAGGATGTCTTTTAAAAAATACATTATTAATTTTTTAAAGCTCATTTTTGAAAGCTTTATGTATGTAATAAAGTAAAAATAAACTTTTGTTTAGTTTTTATTTGATCTAATTCAAATCTCAAGTTTCGATGGCTTAGGTGAACATTTGGATTGTTCATTAGCCACCGAAAGACTTAGCTTTCAGTAGCTTAAACAAAGGAATTCAGGGCTATTTTAGCCACCGAAATCGCAGAAGCGGGGGAGGAGTCAGCACGTCCTTTCACACGTTTCAACCGTTGGGTTTGAAGTTTTATAATTGCAAATTAGCTGCCGAAAAGACATGAGAATGAACCATTCATGACCGGAAGCTGATCTCTGTATGATATAAGTGAATCTTTTCAATATTGTTGTATCATCAAGCCATATGCTTATGTACCCTCCATCATTTCAATTATCGACCATGATTGCTGCAAATCACAAACCGTTTTGTCGCATCCCTTGTAATCAGTGCCACATTCTAAAGCTCGCCTCATTTCCTCTTTTCTGTCATAACCGAGTTGAATCTCCCTAACTATACGTTGTGTAACTCTCCCTCGAAATCCATTTCTTTGATCACAGGTGAACAGAAGCATTGTGGAAAATGAAGAAAGGAGAGTCAACCATGAGGAAAGAGCTTGACGACATCAGTTACTTGGAATTGCACCTGGAGGTATGTCAATTGTTCAGGGATGTAGGGTGTTATAATTTTGTTTTTGTAAATATATACACAACAAGTTATGAAGACCTTCCATCACCTACACCTCAAGAAGAACAAGAACCACAAATTGCAGATGCATCATCTAGAAAATGAGTGAAGCAGAGTAAATCAAAGGAAATCAAGAAGCTTAAGAAGAAGTTAGTCGAGCAAGAAGTGCTAGAAAGGGTAATAAAAACCAGGTATGAAACCATGTCGAAGAACTTTGCAGAAAGCAACTCATCCTTGGAAATATTAGCTCATGAAAGCATAAAGGAAAAGAAAAAGAAGGACAAGATTGTAAAAGACTACAACAACTTATGGAGAGTAGCTTAGGGCTTTGAGGAAACAAGCTATATCTTCAAAACACCAAGCTCAGACACATGCTACTCTTGAAACCCTAGCAGAGGTGGAAGTTCAGTGCAATGAACCAGAGGCAGCAAGTAACCCTACAGCCTTTGAGCAAGATGCAGAAGTCTTAAAAGATCATCCCTAAGGCGTTTTTGGGCTAAGACTAAAGGTATTTTTGAAATTTTGATAATTTCACTAGTCTCAGGTTTCGGTGGCTTAGGCGAACATATCGATTGTTCATTAGCCACCGAAAGAGGAACTTTTGGTAGCTAATTGGTTTGAATTCTGTCTAGTCTAGCTACTGAAAGCACTGATAAGGAAGAAATTTAATATTTTTGAACAGGTCCAAGTTTTCCTTGTCCATAAGCCTCAGAAATGGTTCCAATCAATGGAACATAATTAATGACATCCTTATCAAGAGTTTGTTTTGGTTTTAGAGATGCTCTACAAGACAAAAAGGTAAAAAACATTTAGCTATTTTCAAGGATATAAAGTTGTTTGACTATCAACAGGTTTCATGTTCGACTCCTCCTATATCACATGAAATCCAGCAGCCTCGGAAGGCTCACTACACCTGCCAAAGAATCTGAAGAAAATAAAGATCATTCGAGGATTTGAATTGACCTAGTTTATAGGATCTTTTCCTATTTTCTTGGGCTAGTTATTGATTTTCTATTTTAGGCAAAATTCAATCCAGTAGTATAAGATAAACTGTTTGTAAAGGGCTATAAAGTCCAGGACATTTGATGAACAAAGAGTTCGATTTTGAGTTCTGTAATCCACTATTATAATGATAAAGACACTTTTTTTAATATATTAAGCTTGCAAGCTTCTTTCATTGTTATTATCAGACTCTCTTTATCTTTTTCTATGCATATGAGTTGAAATCATTTCTTTGTCTATGTTTAAAGCTCCCATGGTAAATGTCATCTTACCGTTGATTATTAAGCAAGAATCATAAGCATCCTTTGCTAGTTGGTTGACCCATCATATATATTGTTATATATGTTCTGGTTAATTGATTGGTTTTCTTATCCATTTTATCTACAAACCTATTTGATAATAGCTCTTGAAGGCCTTGTACTGCATGGATATAGCTATATTGTCTTGAAGATACAATCCAGTGATTTAGATATTCATCTTAATCCAAACCCACACCCATTATTGAGAAAATAATTACAAAAAGGTTAAGTTACCAGGCATCTCTAAGATATAGCCTAGGAGAGTTTCCTAGAGTGACAAAAAGATCTAGAAAATAAGATTAGTGTTTCAATATTCTTCTAAGGGATACAACATTGATTTTGTTTGAATAACCAATAATGTTCATCTTTGACGTTAAATTGTAATGTTCCCAAGCAGATTCGTTAGGAACTTACGTGTTTATTTATGATTTGGTGTATGGTTTTGCTTGATTGTTTTGCAGGTTTCTTTTCAAAGTTGCATTGAAAGTGTTTTATTGGGTTTTATAGCATATGAATGATGAAGATGACACAACAACATATAAAAATAGCAAGATACAAGAGAGACAACACAAGAGAATGAACAACAACTTCATATACGACCTTTATTTAGATAATAATTTGACCTCTATACATAGGATCCACAAATCTTGAATAATATAGATAAGATATAAAAGCTTGGGCTGAATATGCCTCCAAGATACAAAAAAAGTGGAGATGAATTCCTCCAGTTCCTCTAGTAGCAGCATGCAAAGATGAACAGGATCAATTTCTTTCCCTTCTGAACTCTTGCACCCAAATCTGGATGAGTTACGCACTTCCTGGCTGAGAAACCTCTAGGAATTTCAACCTCCTCTTATTTTCCCTCCAAATCACTAAAATAAATTGTAGATCTATAGATCTGATGATGGTAAACACCTGTGATGAGTCTCCTGAACTATTGAGAGTGATCTTACCCTCCAACTCACTAGATATACTATTGACAGTGCGCCCTCCTTCAGGAAATTCGTCTAATCACCACAATAAATCAATATGAAAAGAAAACCCTCCAATAATAGGTGAGAAAGGGTGCTCTAGTCCTAGAAAATCCTCTAGGAAAGACATTATCCTCATATTTCCCTTCTTCTACCCAAATCGAACTGATATTCTTCTAGCAGTGTGCCCCACCTGTAGAAAGCTTCCTGATCTACACCCTACCTCTTTCTTCCACTATAAAAATCAACCTGTAACTGAATAGAATGGTGAGGGAGGAATATTTCACCTCCTTGATGGTCTCTAGGTTTTGTTTACTCAAAACCTTTCAAAACATAAGCCACATACCTCAAGAAGAAAATAGAGAAAATGGCATGAATGCCTGAGTGAGGCGCCCTCCTAATCCGGATTTAGGAGTGGAACAAACTGATTAACAGATTAAATACAATAAACACAAAGATATGAAGAATAACACATATATCCAGTGAACAATATCTTCTATTGAATAAATGAAATAGGTTGAAACTGTAAAAATGCAGAACTGAAACACTTGCTTGAATGCTGGTAGCTATCTTTGAGAAGAGATGTGGTTGATACATGCATCCATCTGAGAAGAATGATTACAATGAGGCTCCAGAGGCCTTTTTTATATTACTCATGAATGCCAAAACCCTAGACATCCAAAAACCTAACCCTGGGAGGTGAAACGCCAAAAGTTATGTGGGCCCCTATGGGTAAGTTGGTACCTCAACTTCCTGGGGTCGTAAATTTTTCATATGACCTTCATTTTAGGCGCGTGATAGATAGTTGGAAAGGTTTCTTAGAGAGATACACATTACACTGTCAAACTCTAACTCCATCTACAATTTTACTGTGGCGAGCCAAAAAAACATTGTTTAGGGCTCCAAAACGGCCTTGGAAGTACAACAAGATGTGTTGACATGAAAACATACAAAATAAGTCAGTTGGATTAGGTGAGAGGCCACTAGTATGCACCTGGAAGATGTGTAGGGCTTCAGACAACCCTAGAAGTGTAGGACCCACAATTACAAAGAAGTACAAAAGAATGTGTTGAACTAAAATTGACAAGAGGAGCCAGTTGGAATAAGTGGGAGGCCACCAATATCCACCTGGATCAATCCTCCCCCCTTAGGAAGAAATGGTGTCCATTGTGTTGATTTCCCCCATCAAGTGAGGAAACTTCTACTGGATTTTTCCCCAGGTGAGCCACTTGCCTTGGTGTAGGAGCTGCCTTTCCTTGACAACCCGATAAAATTGGATCCCCTGCTAGTGAGTGCCCTTGACCTGTGTGTCCACTATCTTATCAATGGATGCATGTTCCATACAGTCGTGATCGAGCTTTGTTGGTTTCAATTGTTCTGAGATCTCTGATGTGTCCAATAATGGTGGGAAATATGGCCGAAGAAGATCCACATTGAACATTGGGTGCAAGCCAAGGAATGGTGGAGTGTTGATCTTAAAAGCATTGTAACCCACAGCCTTCGTGATGGTGTAAGGCCCATAGAAAAGTGGGTGGAGCTTCTGATGGGGCCCTATAAGATGCTCCTTCTACAAGTGTAACCAGACCTTGTCTCCAACTTGAAATTGGTGCAGGATCCTATGTTGATCATGGTGTTGCTTGTACTTAGCATTGGATTTATGCAAAACCTCATGGACCTATTGGCGAATGTGATGAATCCGCTCAATGAGTCTAGTGGCTTTGTTGGTCTCACACTGAACATGGGAAGAGTCTGTCTGTGTGTGTTCCAGAGGTAGTGCAACATCAATGGGACCCAAGGGTTGGAATCCTAGTCCCACTTGAAATGGGCTATGGTCGGTGGAGCTATGGAGAGCCATGTTGTAACTGTGTTGAACATAGGGGATACTCTCATCCCATGTACATAGATGCTTAGAGTTGTACATGTGCAGGATGTGCACAATAATTAGATTGATGACATTTGTTTAGTCATTTGTTTGGGGGTGGAAAGCAGTGGATTTAGTGAGCTTGGTGTCCAACAGTGACCAGAGACTCGACCAAAATATGTTGAGGAACCTGTTGTCCTGGTCGGAGATGATGGTATGTGGTATCCCAAAATGGACCCACACTCGTTCGAAGAATATTTTGGTAGTAACTGACATTGTGATGTTCTTCTTGCACCCTGTGAGTATGGCCATCTTCAAAAACCGATCAACGACCACAAATACACAATCATTTCCTTTCTTGGTGGATGGAAGGTCAGACATGTAATCCATTGAGATGGATTCCGAAGGGTTATCGAAAGTAGGAAGAGGGGTGTATAAGCCTTGCTTCTTGATGGTTGGCTTGGAAATGGCACAAGCAGTGCAACATCTAATATACTTGTTGACGTCCTGTCGAATTTTTGGCCAATAAAAATGTTTTTGGAGAACGACCAAAGTTTTCTCCATGCCAAAATGTCTTGACATCCGAATGTAGTGGGCTTCCCAAATCATATTTGCACTCTCACTTGCAGGAACATAGAGATGGCCCAGATGGCATAACAGTCCATACTGAACGTGAAAATCGGTGACAGTCGTGCCTGTACCCAAGAGTTGATAGGTGGTGGTGAATTCTAGATCTTGTTGATAAAGTTGGGGCCACTCAGATGCCTCATGTCCACAGGAATGGAGCACAGTGGTGAGTGCAGCCATGGGAGGTCGAATGAGGCAGTCAACAACATGATTTTAGCTCCTTGTCTTATACTTGATGTTGATATGGAACTGTTGCAGGTAGGTGGACCACTTCTGATGGCGGTTGTTCTGCAATTTCCCATGTGTTTGTATGAAATGCAGGGGATTGTGATCAGTGTGGATGATCGTCTCCTTTCCCAAAATGTAATGTTTCCATTGTCGACAGGCTTGTACAATGGAATACATTTACTTGTCATAGGTTGGGTATTTCTGGACAATATCTGAGAGTGTCTCACTATAGTGTGCCACCAGATTACCATGTTGAGTGAGAATTGTGCCTACAACATAGTCATATGAATCAGTCTCAATCTCGAATGGTTGTTGTTGATCGGGCAAGGAGAGTACTGGAGTTGAGCACAAGATATGCTTCAGATCATCGAATGCTCGTTTTTGTTCCTTCCCCTATATGAAATTTTCCATGCCACCGCCCTTGGTCACTTGGTTAATGGCCCATGCAATATGGGAGAATCCCAACACGAACTGTCGGTAGAAGTTGACTAGTCTCAAGAAGATCTGAAGCTCGATTAGTGTGGTCGGGGTTGGCTAGTCACAGATGACTTGGATCTTAGCTAGACCAACATGTACCCCATGCTCATAAACAATGTAGCCCAAATATTGGACCCTGTTCATGCCAAAGGATCATTTTTCCAAGTTGGCATATAGCTTGTGTTGTCGTAGGGTGTGTTGGAGCCACCCTTGTTTTTTTAGTCTATCACAATTTTCATTTTGATACTTGAAATATAGAGATGGTTTTCTTTTTCCCTCTGAGATTTTGAGACCTCTGAAACCTTGTCACGTGAGCAGCGACGATTTTCTACTCTCTAAGCAAGTCCTACATTTCGTAAGAATGTTCCCTCTTTTTGCTCTACTTCGAGATCTCACAGATCGGATACTATAATTCATGAATTCACATGTCCCGAGTCATGAAATGGCGAAGTCGTTTTAAATTTTCACTCAAAGCGGTAACCAGGGTAAAATCTTTCAACTCATGATTAAACGTCGTCGGGGTTTCGTGCCTCAGCGTTCGCCAAACCAAAATTTTTATTTTTACAGCCCCGAGAGCCGAGGACACGAGGTCTTGTCTGGATAACCCAGGTCAAGGATTAAAGGCAAAAAGCTAACCGTGGTAAAAGTTGTTCTCGGCATTTCACCACTCGGCACTATCTTTTTCAAAAGTTACAGCTTCTAAACCCCGATCCACGAAGTCACGATGTAATTATAACATGATTAATTAATCACTTAATCCAAGATTATCTTCCCCTTAATTAAACCTTGTTATCGTGATCTCGCGGTTTCGCAACTCGGCATATAAATCCCCCAGAAACTTATCCTCGAAGTTCCGAGTTGCGATATGGCGAATAAAATGATTACAAAATTAATTATGCCCCTAACCACGATTACCTTTAATTAAACCAAAATCGATCTTTGCAGTCTCGGGAGTTAGAGACTCAAAATGTTAAAGAAAAGTTCCCGATATAGCGAATAGCGAGATATTAATTACCGTTGGCGAGATTGGGGCAATTAAGCTGAATCGAGACACATCCCGCATTTCGATGCTTGCACGATTCTCGAGGAAGCCTTTTCACTCCATACGCCAACTGACTTTTAAACCGCCAAAATTTATGACATTAATGGGGAAATAGGGTAAATCTATGTGTAAGATTGGATTTTTACGACATAAATTTATTTCTAATTTTGAATTGACAAGTTTTTTTTGAAAGGTACTGAGTTTTTCAAATATATGTAAGAGCTGCAATTCATTGTAACAAATGCATTTTCATAGCACGCAGAGCTCATCACTTCTGAGTAAACTAACTTCTGTATGTATATGCAGTTCTATCGCAGAAGAGCTAAGACGCAAGCTTCAGCCATGGCTCCGCGGAAAGAAGCGAAGGCGAATGTTGAGGTTGCAAGACAAAGCTCAGACAATGTCTCCGATACTTCACCCCGAAGTGTCGACTCAGTCCCTAACTGGTCATTTGTTTCAGACATCCTGCAATCTGAATTGGTGGATTATTCCGACGACAACGAAAGAGATGATCTAAACACCAAGTACAAAATAGTCGTCCAATCCAGAATGCACAGAGTAGCAGCCTGGCCACGGTTGCTTCCATATTATGACATTGTTCGATGGGCATTGGATCATGTGGACATACCAACCAGGACTATCATGAATGAGCAGAGAGTCACTATAGGGACTTTTAGGCCTGAGCATATGCAAACCATGTATAACCTACCTATGACGTCCGAATACACATATGGTGCTGAGTTCCTGGAGGAATTCAAGGAGAAGGAGTGCACACAGTATGATAAAACCATGTCCGGTTTGATAAAGGATTGGGTTTCGCACACGCGAAGTTCAGAGATAATGACCAAGGCGTTTATTCAATCGCTTCGTTGGAACCGCAGTATAAATATGTGGCCATGATGACATGTCGGTTATATGGGAGAGAGGACACATCGCATTTTTACCTTGTGTGGGTGCCTCTAATGTTTCGGGCTGCAGAAGGTTGTTCTTTTAATTGGGCAAAGATACTTTCGGATAGCTTGGCTAATTGGGTCACAGAGTATCGGGAGCAGAAGGAAAATGGGAGGCCGTCCTCATTCTTCATGTCCGCATATATTATGGACGCAGTTTGTTCTATGACACCATTTCCATTAATGAGATGGGGTTGGACTCCGGTCGAAGACAAACCCATACATGTATACCATGAAAATCTATGGGAAAAAAAAGCAGAAAAGTTCGCATATGAAATTTTTAACTGGGTAATGGTGCCCCTCCATATCACCATTTTTGGTCACCTGCCACCTTGTATTTCGAACAGCATTGCGACAAATCTAAGCAGCATAGCAGACTGGTACGTGGAGGCAGAGTTTTCATACCTCAGAGTTTTCGGGGCCTCTGTTCCCCCGCATGCGCTTCCATTGTTGATTCCTCACAAGCTGCTTGTTGCGAGGTCACCCGGCAGACAGTAATTAGCAGTGTAAGTAAGGAGCTCAAAGGATATTCAAAGAAGGTATGGTCGTCTTTTCCCATTCGTTTGAATTCTTATTCTTTATTAGATTTTGGGCATGCCAAAGCCGAGGCTGCTGCCCTGGAAGACCTTAATTTGGTCTCCATCGAATACAAGAAGCACGATCCACAAAGGGTCATGAGCAATCATTTGGCCAATTACGGGCTAAAAAGATTTGAACATGAGAATTCACCCCCGGATAATGTTTTCCGAGGAGCAAGGTCCTATGAGGAAATTATAGTCCAGATTCAATCATTGGCACCCAAGGATAGAGCCGAGGTATTGAAGTTCCAGGGACACCGACGTAGTTGTCTCCTCACTGTACTACGCGGTGAGGGTCCCGGTATTTCGGAAATGAAACAAAAGGATGCTGAAGGTTCTAAAGATGCAACTCCTGACCAGGGAAAACACCAGGACAAGGAGGAACAAACAAAGAGTCCAGAAGCAGAGGAAAAGACTCTGGACCCACCAAAGAAACAGAATCCGGAAATCGAGATAAAGACCCCAGAACCACCAAAGAAGCAGAACCCAGTCGACACCCCAGGAAAATCGACGAAACAGATCGGAGCACCCATCACATCTGTCACCCCCTTGCAGTCGATGCAGGGAAATATAGAAGAAGGATGGATATTTAATGAGGAGATGAGGCCCATAAGAGCAGAAGAACTCCCTCCGAACGAGTTTTTCTTTGATAAAAAGAGAAAAGCAATAGTAAAAAGAGAATTCTACCAGGAAGGAGAGTCGACTGCCAAAAAGTATAAGGTTATGACAGATGGAAAAGATAAAAGGAACGAGCAATTTGCCACTGAAATCGCAGGGACGCTAGGGGCGTATGCCTCGGGGAATCAATTCTCAGTCGGACTTTTGAAGAACCAACTTAAAAGAAAGAATCACCTAATCAGGACTCTTGAAGCCAGATTGTCCACAACCGCAGAGAATGCTAAAGGTCAGGCGAGCATGGAAATAGAACAGGCCAGATTGGCCGACAAAAATGAAATAGAGGTGCTCAAAGCTAAGCTTGAGCAAGCACAGTTGGCGGTCCGGGATGGTCGGACGCAGGCGAGCCAACAGAGTAGTTTGATTGAACAGCTGCGAGCTCAGGTAGAAATTTCCGAGAGCAGAATGATAGACCTCGTGATATTTAAATCCCAAGCGAGCGAGATTCGGAGCAGAATCTCTTCGGCACAGCAGAATTTGCTCACCAAGGTGGGAGCGATCCGGAAACACTATCTGTTGATCAATCAAGTTTCTGATAATTTATCGGTCAGAGAAAGGGATGCAAGAGCGGCTCGGGTTGCCTTCCAGGAGGCGGTAATAGCCATGAACAATCGGGTTTCTGTGGGTACTCCCAAGTTCACCATTTCGGAGCAAACCCGAGGAAATATTCTGTTGAAGGAGTGGGAGCACAACATCGCCATGGGCAAGGAGCAAGCCCAAAAGGTAACCAATTCCCTAGAAGAATCCTTTAATTCTATAGACGGCGAGCTGTTGGGCATTGACAGCGGAGGCAATGCTGAAGCGTTGATGCAAATGAATGTGGAACAGATCTCACTTGATCTGAAAGATAAGGAAGAAAGAGATTCGGCTGATATCTCTCAGATGAATATGGTGGACATAGTCCAAGTTGATAAGTACATGATCAAACCCAGCGCACAACTAAGTGCCCTCGACATCATTGACTCACAAATGGAAGACAAGTTGCAGCAGTTAGCCCGAGAATGTTACTTCATTGAGGCCAGTTGTCAAGCAGAACCATCACGGCTCATATCCCATCTAGTGGAAAGATGTATCGCCTGCACCGAGTCCGCACGACGACAAACACCTGGCACCAAGTGAAGACAGAGTAGGCAAAATGGAGCAATTGCTCTCTTCTCGGTCATAACCGAAATTTTGCGACTATTGAGATTCTACCTGCTTTGTAAAAATTGTATAAATATATCCCAGAAAGAAATAAACGAGGCTGGACCTTTTTGAGTCATTTGTAATAGAGTTTTTACATTGAAAGTTAATACAAGCAGATCTGGAGATTCTCGATTCCGTCACTACTGTATTACAATTTTGCTTCCTTGTATCTCAATTTTCCATTTCATTTCATATTCTTAACTGATGTGCTTCGTTATACTTTAGTACGACCACTACTATAATGAATGAATTTTGGTTTTCTGTAATTTTTTATTGTCTTTCCTCTGCACCATCTATCAACGGGTGTAAGACCAATCTGCATTTTCAAAATTCTACATATATTCTACACTACGTCGGTTGTTTCCTTACTATTTTCCTCTTCTGTTTATATGTCAGATTTCCCTTTGACAGGAGCCTTGCATTATATACAGCTGAATGTTTTTCCCCCACTTCACACCTTTTATTAAAATATAATACAGTTATGGGAAAGAGCCTTAGATTTGCATTCATATTTTATCTCTACAATCGTAAATTCTCTTTTATGTGACCCAACTGAGACAGCACTTAATCGCTTTTATAGTCTTTCCTACCTTTATTGTTCCCCCATGACAGTTCCTGTACCAACTCAACCCAACGTTGAACCCGGACTATCGAATCAAATGCACATTGCCTTAAATATCTTCGACATCATTCTTAAAACGACAACTAATCGGGCTGAACTTGAACAATCATGGACAGCCATTGAACGAGACATAACTACCCAGGAACAGTTGGAAGCTAGAGAGCTCCAACGTAGAAATCTTCCCTAGTTTCCTTCACCGAAGGTTTACGCTTCCCTCTTCTACACCTATCACCCACTTTCGGATGCCTTGACACTGTACGTTTAAGACTTAAGTATAGACCCAGGAACAACATCTTTCTGGCGCCGTTGCCGGGGAACAAAGTTACGAAATCTTTTTCCCTGGGAAAATGACAATTGTTTTTCATTGAAAGTGTTACCCTTTGATAGTGAAAAAAGAGTACACACCTTTTAGGGATTTTTATCTTTCACTTGGCGACTCCACGAGAAATAAATTGGCATTCGGTCGAAGGAATACCAGACAAAACCCGGATGGTACGCAGATTACGCCCGTTACCGATCCCGAAAAAATTCTAAGGACGAGAGGCTCTTTTAAGCCAACCGCTTCAGTTTACAAACCTGAAACCCCATCACTGAAGGTTGAGAGTCCTTCTGAATCCTCAACTTCACTTAGTCCTCGCTTTGGTGCTAAAGATTCAACACCAATCCGTTCCGAAATTAGGAGTGAGATTCATCCAACGATCCCCTTAGCACACAAGGGAAAGGACCCGCTTGAAAGTTCGTCGGATTTTAAAATACCTTCCTTTCTTCAGTTGAATTTCCCGACTTCACCAAATTCCGAAGAGTGTGTTACACACTCGTTTCTCACACCCGTCGGTTTTCTCGATTCCGTCTCTTGCAAATCCAAGGAACCGAGTCCTTGCGCCCCTTATATTTCCTCATCAGATTTTCCTCTTCACGAAGAAAATAAAGATTCACTTTTAATTTTCCAAAACCCCCTTTATAACTTTCCACAAACAACTATGGCAGTCGCCGGAGGAGGAGGTGGAGGGTTTATAGGAGGAGGAGGAGGGTTTATCGGAGGAGGAGGGGGAGGGGACCCTCTAAGAGGGGGTGGAGGCCTAGGGCCTGCTCCCCCTCCCAGAGTCTTTGCAAAATTTGCGGCCAGATATGCTCCATTAGTATTGCCCGTCCCCCTACACGATCTTCCAGAAAATTACATAAAAAATTTACCGAAATTCACCGGGGAGGGAGATCTGACCGCTGCTGAACATATTAATTTTTTCGACCAATTTGTAGATATATTTGGTATTGAGCATGAGGATGTCTATTTGAGGTTCCTTGTCCAAACCTTTGAAGGTCAGGTCCGAACTTGGTTTCGGAGCCTACCCGCAGCTTCAATCTTGTCATATGACACTTTGGAAGATGCTTTCATCAGGCAATGGGGCGAGAGAAAAGACCATCTCTATTATTTGACTGAATTTGGGTCTTTGAAGAAAAAGAACTCAGAAACAGTCATGGAATTCATTCAGAGATTCAAAAAACTGTACAATAAAATCCCGGCTGAGGTTAAACCATCACAACCTGCGGCCAAAGTGACTTTCGTCGGAGCTTTCAAACCTGATTTTGCACTCCTTCTGCGAGAGCGAAGGGGAGGCACCTTAAACCAAATGTAGGACGATGCGGTAGAAATAGAATCTAACATGATGGCTTCAGGTAAGCTTAAATCTAGATTAGTGACTGGAAACCGAGAGACCAAATGCTTTAGAGAACAAGTTGGCCCTTCAGGGTCCAATAGATCCTCAGACAATAGGGTGGACGATATGGCTAGAGTAATTATAGAGTTGTCAAATAAAATAGCCCGAATGGAACTCGAACAGGCTAAGGCTGACTCTTACCCCAAAAAAGATTTCAAGAGGAACCCAAACCCCCCGAACCAACAAAGACAAATAAAAAAGGAAGATCAAAAAATACAAGCGCCCTTAAAGAATCAAAATTTTATAGGAGCTAACGATTTTCAAGACTTCGAGGATTCGCATAATGATGTCACGAACTTCAGTGATGACTGTAGTCAACCATATCTGACTCGCGAAGACTATGAAAAGTCTCTAAATACGTTGAAGTCGTCAAATGAGAGTGAGGAGGGTGATCACACCGAGATCTGTGAATCTCAACCAGAAACTGAGATAATGATGGCTGAGTTTCAACCGAGGTACAACCTAAGATCTAAGAGTAAGCCCACCTCAACGACTCAACCCAAGAAAATCCTTCAGAGAGGTCAAGCTTATGAGCCTCCTTCGGTCCAGACCTTATCACTCAACAACAAAACTAAACTAGTAAGCGCTCAAGAGTCCGAGGTGGAAAAAGTTGGAACTCAAACATAGGAAACCGAACCCGTAAATAAAGCTACGTCTTCAACTAGGACCATGAATGATAAATTTGTCCAGAAAAATAAGTTAGAAAGGAATAATTCAAAAGTCTCAACTGGAGAAACAGACAAGGTGAGCGGAGCTTTCAGTTTTGAAAATGAGTTAAACAAAATTAAGATACCAATCCCTTTGGTGGAATTAGCGAAAAACCCCGTTTATCGCAAACAAATTACCAAAATGATAGGTGTCTCTGAACTAGAAAGCCAGTCCGATGTTATAAACTTGGAAGATGATAGACCTAAAATCACTTTTGGTCCCCATTTTGAAGGGTCCAAAGACAACATCGCTCCCTTTTATATCACTCTGAATGTATATGACCAGTTGCTGCATAATTGTATGTTACACTCCAGAGCTTCCCATAATGTTATGCCCAAGATTATAATGGAAAAGTTGGGTCTCCAGATCACAAGACCTTATGGAAATATGTACTCTTTTGATTTGAGGAAGGTTAAATGCATGGGGATGATAAAAGATCTGGTAGCTACCCTGGCGCAGGTCCCGGTTAAGAGTATCCTGATGGATGTGGTTATCGCAGATATTCCCCTTAAGTATGGCATGCTATTATCTAGGTCATGGGGAGCCAAGTTGGGGGGTTCTCTACAGTTGGACATGACTTATGCCACAATCCCTGTGTTCGGTGGTCAGGTCACTCGGTTGTACAGAGAAACAAGATTAGCATATACTGTCAGTGACCCTCAAAACCCAAACAACTTCCCTATTTACATTGCAGACCAAGATCTGGGAAATTGCATCTTGTCTTTTTATGATGGTCTGGATGGGTGTCCAGAGGAAATCGATACAAACCAAGAAGAGTCAAACCTCATGATAGAAGAGCTGTGTAGTACTGGTGTCTGGAAAATGTACTTTGACGCTGCCTTATCTTCTGAAGGGGCAGGTGTTGGAGTGCTTTTAGTGGCGCCTGAAGGTAAGTTCATTGTTCCTTTCTCTTACCGTTTGCAGTGGGACATAGATTACACTAATAACGTATGTGAATACGAAGCTTTGATATTAGGATTAGAGGCTGCCAAAAAGCTAAATATAAGAAAATTGGAAGTATATGGTGATGCGGAATTAATAGTCAAACAAGTAAACCGACAGTACCTAGCCAAGCATCCCAGACTAAGAACGTATAGAAATTGTGCTTGGGATCTCATGGAAAAAAATTTCTCATCCGTAAATATCCATTTTATCCCTCGCACAGAGAATCTACATGCTGATGCATTGGCAAAGGCACCTTCAACCTTCTCCCCCCCCACGACTTTTAAACTGAAGTATCACATTGAAATCAGATACAAACCCTCCATACCAGACAATATCCGACACTGGCAAGTCTTTGAAGATGACGAACAAATTAAGAAATTCCTTACAGCAGTAGGCAAATTCTCTGAAACTCATGCTGACCAAGAAAATCAAAATGACTCAATGTGGATCATGCAAGAAGGGGAAGACCCTGAAACCTTCCGAGAAAAAATTGCGGATCACCGTATGCTGATCCTTAAAAGTAATCAAATTTCGAAAGGCTTAATTCCTTTAGAAAGACTTTTTGATCAGAACGACATACCTGTGAAATCTACTTTGCAGCCCCAACTAGAAGAAGTGGAGGACTGTGATATAGGAACTGAAAAAGAATCCAGGGTAGTAAAGATATCCAAGTTCCTCCCTCCCAAAGTAAAGGTCAAGTACAGAGACTTACTAAGACAGTATAAAGATGTTTTCGCCTGGTCCTATGATGAATTGAAAACGTATGACACTTCCATTATTGATCATAAGATACCGTTGAAGCCTGGGGTCAAACCATTTAGGCAAAAGCTTAGGCAAATTAACCCGATTCTGTTACCTGTGATAGAAAAAGAAGTTAAAAAACTCTTGGATGCGAAAATAATCGTACCTATGAGATATTCGGATTGGGTAGCTAACCTAGTCCCAGTCAGGAAAAAGAACGGGGAAATCAAACTGTGTGTGGATTTCCGAAACTTAAACAAGTCGTCTCTCAAAGATAATTATCCACTGCCAAAGATGGACCATGTACTAGAAAAAGTGGTTGGATCAAACCGAATGTCTATGATAGATGGGTTCTCTGGTTATAACCAAATCGCCATGAATGAACAAGATAGGGAAAAGACTGCTTTCACCACACCATGGGGTACATTTATGTATGACAAAATGTCGTTTGGTTTGATGAATGCAGGGTCTACATTCCAGCGCGCTATGGACATCGCTTTCGTAGGAGAAAGAGACAAGTTCGTAGTCATTTACCTCGACGATTTGATGGTTTTTTCTAAAACCGATGAAGAACACTTGATCCATCTGAAACAGATTTTTGAGAATTGCCGCAGGTTTGGTCTATCTTTGAATCCAAAGAAATCACATTTCGCTATGCGAGAAGGTAAGCTTTTGGGCCATATCGTATCTAGATATGGGATCAGGATTGATCCTAAGAGGATTGAAGCAATAAATACTATAAATATTCCTAGAAATGTAAAAGAGATTCAATCTTTCTTAGGAACTATAAATTTTTTACGAAGGTTTATCCCCAATTTCGCTGAGATTGTCAAATTGATCATAGGAATGTTGAAGAAGGATAGCGGAGTAAATTGGACCACTGAAGCCAGAGCATCGTTCGCGCATATTAAAAAAGTCATAAGCGAGGCACCTGTGTTAGCAAGCCCAGATTAACTAAAAGATTTTCTTATCTTCTCGTTTTCTTTTGAACATAATATCGCCGCGGTGATCCTACAAAAGGATGACGAAGGGTTCGAACGGCCGATCGCATTTTTTAGCAAGAGCCTCAGAGACGCAGAACTGAAGTATGACATAATAGAAAAGCAGGTGTACACCATGGTAAAAGCGCTAAAGGCGTTCAGAACTTATGTACTACATTCAAAAATTATCGTGTACGTGCCTACCAATTCTGTGAAAGATATCCTGGTACAGCCAGACAGTGATGGAAAGAGAGGGCGATGGCTTGCTAAAATCCAAGAATTTGATTTGGAAGTTAAACCGACCAAATTGATAAAAGGGCAAGGCCTAGCCAGACTCTTAGCTAAATCAAATCTCAGGGCTCTTGATATCAATTGCCTGCAGGGAAGCGACGAAGACACAGACCTAAATGAACCAGATGAAGAAACGAGTCCCAACCAGATCGAAGAGAAGTTCTCATCATCGGGCTGGTTCAGAGACATAGTGTTTTTCTTGCTGAACCTAAGATGCCCAGACGAACTATCACCATCTAAATGAAGAACCTTAAAACTCCATGCAGTTAAATATTGTATATCCAAAAGCCAGCTATATTGGAAGGATCCACTTGGGTTCCTGCTAGTCCGTTTAGTAGAATCAGAAACCCAGCGGGTTATAGATGAATTTCATAAGGGAGTATGTGGGGGGCATCACGCATGGAGAGCTACAGCCTACAAAATCTTGAGGGTGGGATATTACTGGCCGAAACTCTTATCGGACGTCAATGCCAAAGTGCGTGCCTGCAACCCTTGTCAAATATTTGCTAGTAAACAGAAACTCCCTACACTGCCACTCGTTCCAGTCAAAGATGAAGCTCCATTTCAACAATGGGGTCTAGACTTTATAGGGGAGATTAATCCCCATTCCAATGCTCAACATAAGTGGATCTTAACAGCTACAGATTATTTTACTAAGTGGGTGGAAGCCATTCCAACCAAAAGGGCAACAGAATAGGTGGTGATTGATTTCTTAGAAGACAATATTTTGTCAAGATTCGGTTGTCCCCGAAAGATAGTTACCGACAATGCCCAGGCCTTTAAATCTATGGCTATGATCAGATTCTGTCAGAAGTATAATATCGTTCTCAGCCATTCTACTGCATATTACCCCCAAGGGAACAGATTGGCTGAATCATCTAACAAGAGTCTAGTGAACATAATCAAGAAAGTACTGGATGAAAATAAAAGGTCTTGGCATGTGCACTTGAAATACGCATTATGGGAAAACCGCATTAGCACTAAAAGGTCTATCGACATTTCGCCGTTTCAAATGGTCTATGGGACAGATGCGGTCCTACCTATAAACCTAGCGCTGCCAGTGATGAATTTATGGCAGGATCAAAACAAAGAACCCAATCATGTAACCAGGAGAATTAACCAGTTGATTGAGGTTCAACACCATAGAGTTGAAGTTGATGAAAAGATGCAGAAGTACCAAGATGATATGAAAGCATTGTTCAATCTTAAGGCAAAGGACAGAGAATTCGTTCCAGGTGACTTAGTGCTAAGATGGGATGCAAGAAAAGAGGAAGCCGCGAAGCATGGTAAATTTGACCACCTTTGGTATGGACCATTCAGGGTCTCGGCTCCGGAAGGGAAAAATTCATTCCTTCTGGAAAATATAGACGGAAAATTCCTCAACACCCCTGTCAACGGGCGGTATCTAAAGCATTACATGACATAACAGTCGCCAGTTAAAAAAAAAAAAAAAAATCGTAAATAAATAAATTTCATTATATGTGTTTTGTACATACATATATTTTCATTTAAACATTTTCTTTTGATTTTTGGTTTTTGTTCATAAACTCTCAACACATTTCCAATAAGATTCGTATTTGCTTTTACAGGAGTCCAGTTGTATACGAAAACTAGCAGGAAAAGTAATTTACAGGTCGGTGTCAGAAATGGATCGGCATAGAACAGGTGATACCTAAAATAGTTTCATATTGCGCAAAGAAATTGAAATGAAAAGGTAAAAAGGAACTTTCTCAAAAACATATGTTATGAAAGACTGTTAAAGAAAACCGAGGTAGCGTCATTCAAACTACAATATAGGCTAAGATGTTAGATAACAGGATTGTTTCTTGGCTCGATAATTTTTTATTGAAAATAGCGACACACTAAATCTAAAAACGGTCAGTCAAAATGAACTGTCCCCAAAGATATCTACAAGAGTCAGTCTCAAACTGTTTGACCTTCTGTATTTTCAGTCAATGAATCGCTACCTGATATCCTATCTATCTACGGGTCTAACTTTTAGCAAGTCACCATCTTCTTGAGTCATTATGAAGGGATAAAAGTTTTTCGTTTTAAACCTCGTGAGTTTCGAAACAGATCTTGATAGGAAAGCGAGTCTTCACAACTACTTGATCCCCTGCTAAGCGAAGGAACGTTTAGAGCGATCCTAACTTTCCTAGGTTTTTCAACAGCATCAGAGGATTAAAGCTTGCTTAAATAGAATGCCCTTAAAAAGTTATTTTCCTTTTTCTCCCTAAGAATGAAGATGTCGTGAAGGTCAAGAGAAGGTTGGTACCGAGTAATCAAAGTAGGTTGACAGACCCCTAATGCAAAAGATTACACAGATATCAGCCCTGATACAAACTGATTGCCCCCATCTTCGCGCTCGAAAAATAAATTATAAGACGGGTGGTGAAAGGAAATTCATAAATGATTGCCCCCACCTAGTCCAAGAGACGATGAAAGGAAATTCAGAAATGATTGCCCTCGTCTTAGCATTTAAATGCATAAATATATCCCGAAGTGGTGAAAGGAAATTCAGTAAAAGGGGCCAGATAACTTCACCAGGGTACTGAACAGGCTCGCTGGCAGTGAAGCAATGTCTGAGATATCTGTAAGGTTGTTATACGGGAATATCACTCTACTCTGGTAACCAATGCTTTCTAAAAACCTGATCCACATCCCAAATTCAGACGGGACTCCCCGATTAAAAACATATAATCTCGTCCTTTTGATGCAAGCCGAGAGCCACAAGCTCTATTGGGTCTCCTAAGGTCGTTTCGATTGTCTTAAAGCATACCTAAATTTAGCAACGGGAAAGAGAAAATTGTGAAAGGGACTACAACTGTGTTTGGAAAGAGTATCTGATTTTGAAAAAACTTTTCAAGGTAAAGAACGAAGTCTTTTTCCCCCTTCGATCCTCTTTTCTCGACAGCCTTTCCGCCTGATTGAGTTTTTTACTCCATTTACCCAATATTGGCACATGGTCTACTGTTCTTCCCGCCTCACAGGAAGACGGGATCCCTAGTTGGAGCCTATGTTGGAGCCGCCCTTGTTTTTTTAGTCTATCACAATTTTCATTTTGATACTTGAAATCTAGAGATGGTTTTCTTTTCCCCTCCGAGATTTTGAGACCTCTGAAACCTTGTTACGTGAGCAGCGACGATTTTCTACTCTCGAAGAAAGTCCTACATTTCATAAGAATGTTCCCTCTTTTTGCTCTACTTCGGGATCTCGCAGATCGGATACTATAATTCATGAATTCAGACGTCCCGAGTCACGAAATGGCGAAGTCGTTTTGAATTTTCACTCAAAGCGGTAACCAGGGTAAAATCTTTCAACTCATGATTAGACGTCGTTGGGGTTTCATGCCTCAGCGTTCGCCAAACCAAAATTTTTATTTTTACAGCCCCGAGAGCCGAGGACACGAGGTCTTGTCTGGATAACCCAGGTCAAGGATTAAAGGAAAAAAGCTAACCGTGGTAAAAGTTGTTCTCAGCATTTCGCCACTCGGCACTATCTTTTGCAAAAGTTACAGCTTCTAAACCCCGATCCACGAAGTCACTATGTAATTATAACATGATTAATTAATCACTTAATCCAAGATTATCTTCCCCTTAATTAAACCTTGTTATCGCGATCTTGCGGTTTCGCAACTCGGCATATAAATCCCCCAGAAACTTATCCTCGAAGTTCCGAGTTGCGATATGGCAAATAAAATGATTACAAAATTAATTATGCCCCTAACCACGATTACCTTTAATTAAACCAAAATCGATATTCGCAGTCTCGGGTGTTAGAGACTCAAAATGTTAAAGAAAAGTTCTCGATATAGCGAATAGCGAGATATTAATTACCGTTGGCGAGATTAGGGCAATTAAGCTGAATCAAGACACATCACGCGTTTCGATGCTTGCATGATTCTCAAGGAAGCCTTTTCACTCCATACGCCAACTGACTTTTAAACCGCCAAAAATTATGACATTAATGGTGAAATAGGGTAAATCTATGTGTAAGATCGGATTTTTACGGCATAAATTTATTTCTAATTTTGAATTGACAGGTTTGTTTTGAAAGGTACCGAGTTTTTCAAATATATGTAAGAGCTGCAATTCATTGTAACAAATGCATTTTCATAGCACGCAGAGCTCATCACTTCTGAGTAAACTAACTTCTATATGTATACGCAGTTCTATCGCAGAAGAACTAAGATGCAAGCTTTAGCCATGGCTCCGCGGAAAGCAGCGAAGGCGAATGTTGAGGTTGTAGGACAAAGCTCAGACAATGTCTCCGATACTTCGCCCCGAAGTGTCGACTCGGTCCCTAACTGGTCATTTGTTTCAAACATCCTGCAATCTGAATTGGTGGATTATTCCGACGACTCCGACGACAACGAAAGAGATGATATAAACACCAAGTACAAAATAGTCATCCAATCTGGAATGCACAGAGTAGCATGTTGGAAAATGTTTAACAGGTAGCGTATGCTTGTCATTGATGGCAAGTACAATAGTGAAGATGGAAGGATAAGAAGGATAAAATCCCTTGGGGATTCGAAAGTGAAAGCTCAGGAGGAACAGCATCGAGGAGAACGCGCGCAGCAAAGCTCAAGATACAGGAGTTTTCAAAGGAGAAGAAAGACAAAGATCGAGAGTCGTTGGATCTCATTTAGAAATCCCTTCAGTCGTCAGATCGGACAGGAGGAGCACGAGGTTTACCATCGGGAAAAGTCAAGGTAAAATCCTGAAAGGAGGGTTGACTCATCGGGGTTTCACATATCGGGAATCCTGTGAGCCAATGCATTGCAGCATTGAAAATCTTGAAACCCCGACGAGTGGTAAGACTGCGGTCACGAGGATAACGGTCATATGGGCCAGGAGAGCTAGTGCATAAAGAGCGCGTCGGGATTCGAGGGATCGTGAATCCTGAGGACATACATGTTTCGACATCGGAAATTCTGAAACCCCGATGAGTGGGTTTGGCTGCGGTCATATAAGGGGAGGTCACGAGGACCACGAACTCAGTCGGAGGGCTCACAAATCCCGGAAGCAGGAGGACCGTCCATCTCAAGGAATTATGTGAACCGTTGATCCGACTCCCTATCGGAGTTTCGAGGATTGAGAGTTGGAGATGTCTAAGAATATTGACATCAAGAATCCCAAAATCGCGATGTGTGAAATCCTGACTAAACCTGAACCGTCAAATCAAGATGTGATCTAGACCGTCAACTCGACTCACGTCAGCAGACCACGTCAGCTAGGGACATGTGACACAATCAGGTAATGACAAGTGTCAGACTGATTCAACATTTCAGGCACATGTAAGTCACGAATCAGAGTGACACGTGGCAGTATTCAACATGTGTCAATCCACGTGTGACGTCAGCAGATGCACACCATGTCGGAGTTTCAAGGATCGTGTGTTGGAAATGTCAAAGAAACAATGCAACAAAAATCCCGATTTCTCGATATGGAAAAATCCCAGCGCAATCTGAGCCGTCAAATCAAGATCACATCTAAACCGTTGATCGGATTTTCGAGGATCGAGTGTTGAAGTTGTTAAAGAACATTGACATCAGGAATCCCGATTTCGCGATATGTGAATTCACGATTTAATCGCAACCGTTGAATAGAGATCAGATCTGGACCGTGGACATAACTCCATATCGGAGTTTCTCAGATCGCGACATCAAGAGGAATAGAAAACAAGGCAACAAGAATGCCGAAATCGTGATATGCGATATGGCGATTCAATCACAGCCGTTCAATCAAGCTTGGATCTGGACCGTTGATGTAACTCCATCTCAGAGTTTCGGGGATCGCGACTTGGAGAGGCAAGAACACAATGCAACAGGAATGCCGAAATGCTGAAACCCAATTTAAAGGAAAGATTAATAAAGCTCATCCAACGGCGTAGATTAACCTGAAGGAGATCTGAGGGCTACTGCTGCACGACACAGTGAAGCTGCTAGAAACCATTGATGGTTTCTACCAGAGGATGCGAATACACTTAGGGATGACTGACAGAGGAGGTGAAGAGTCTCTGAGAGGAATGAAGATGTTCGTGGAGGCGATTGACAGCTGATGAGCATTAAGGCCTGTAACTGAAACAGAGAAGGTGAGTTCGACTGTCACAGAGAAGACGAAGAGTCTCAAACTGCCAGAGAGGCTGAGGAATATCAATATAACATACAGTGATGTTGTACATGCAGGGTGAACCACCAGAGAAGCTGAAGAGTCACGATGATGATCAGACAGAGCACTCGAGAGGTGGAGGATAACGGTGCGGAGTCAGCATGCAGAGGCATTGTGAACATTGCATGGACAAGATGCACAGAAGCTATAAATACACGGTATAGAGAAGAGATGCGTTTGTTGTTGCTGTAGGAGTTTGTTGTGGTTGTTGTTGGTGAAGATGATTCATGTGTGAAGAAGGAGGAGAGTGCAGCAGCTGAATTTCACAGAAGAGGAACTGTGCAGTGATTGGACATGGCGCAGAGAGCATAAAAAGCGGAAGAACAGAATGCGCAAGTGATGTGAGCAGAAAGGCAATGAGACAGACAGAGCAACGAAATGTAGCAGAACAGTGATAAGTCTGGTAAGCCATTGTTGAAACATCATATCACTGTAATAAATTTCAGTAGCAAAGATTTATATTTCAGGGTGGTTGGGAGGAGCTAGGGAGGACTAGTGTCCTCAAAGGTTCAGGTGGGTGCTTGAACACAGGGAGTTGGTGCTTCCTTCTAGTT
>JASDQU010372164.1:173824-196022 GCA_032191745.1 Picea mariana | reverse complement strand
TCTTGGAGGAATTCAAGGAGAAGGAGTGCACACAGTATGATAAAACCATGTCCAGTTTGATAAAGGATTGGGTTTCACGCACCGCAAAGTTCAGAGCTAATGACCAAAGCGTTTATTCAATCGCTTCGTTGGAACCGCAATATAAATATGTGGCCATGATGACATGTCGGTTATATGGGAGAGAGGACACATCACATTTTTACCTTGCGTGGGTGCCTCTAATGTTTCAGGCTGCAGAAGTTTGTTCTTTTAATTGGGCAAAGATACTTTCGGATAGCTTGGCTAATCGGGTCACAGAGTATCGGGAGCAGAAGGAAAATGGGAGGCCATCCTCATTCTTCATGTCCGCATATATTATGGACACAATTTGTTCTATGACACCATTTCCAGTAATGAGCTGGGGTTGGACTCCGGTCGAAGACAAACCCATACATGTATACCATGAAAAGCTATGGGAAAACAAAGCAGAAAAGTTCGCATATGAAATTTTTAACTGGGTAATGGTGCCCCTGCATATCACCATTTTTGGTCACCCGCCACCTCGTATTTCGGACAGCATTGCGACAAATCTGAGCAGCATAGCAGACTGGTACATGGAGGCAGATTTTTCATACCTCAGAGTTTTCGGGGCCTCTGTTCCCCTGCATGCGCTGTCATTGTTCATTCCTGACAAGCTGGCTTGTCGCGAGGTCACCCGACAGACAGTAATTGGCGGTGTAAGTAAGGAGCTCAAAGGGTATTCAAAGAAGGTATGGATGTATTTTCCCATTCGTTTGAATTCTTATTCTTTATTAGATTTCGGGCATGCCAAAGCCGAGGTTGCTGCCCTGGAAGACCTTAATTTGGTCTCCATCGAATACAAGAAGCACGATCCACAGAGGGTCATGAGCAATCATTTGGCCAATTGCGGGCTAAAAAGATTTGAACATGAGAATTCACCCTCGGATGATGTTTTCCGAGGAGCGAGGTCCTATGAGGAAATTCTAGTCCGGATTCAATCCTTGGCGCCCGAGGATAGAGCCGAGGTATTGAAGTTCTAGGGACACCGACGTAGTTGTGTCCCCGTTGTACTGCGCGGTGAGGGTCTCGGTATTTCGGAAAGGAAACAAAAGGATGTTGAAGGTTCTAAAGATTCAACTCCTGACCAAGGAAAACACCAGGACAAGGAGGAACAAACAAAGAGTCTAGAAGTAGAGGAAAAGACTCTGGACCCACCAAAGAAACATAATCCGGTGACCGAGATAAAGACCCCAGAACCACCAAAGAAGCAGAACCCGGTCGACACCCCAGGAAAATCGACGAAACAGATCGGAGCACCCATCACATCTATCACCCCCTTGCAGTCGACGCAGGGAAATATAGAAGAAGGATGGATATTTAATGAGGAGCTGAGGCCCATAAGAGCAGAAGAACTCCCTCTGAATGAGTTTTTCTTTGATAAAAAGAGAAAAGCAGTAGTAAAAAGAGAATTCTACCAGGAAGGAGAGTCGACTGCCAAAAAGTATAAGGTTATGACAGATGGAAAAGATAAAAGGAACGAGCAATTCCCCACTGAAATCGCAGGGACACTAGGGGCATATGCCTCGGCGAATCAATTCTCAGTCGGACTTTTGAAGAACCAACTTAAAAGAAAGAATCGCCTAATCAGGACTCTTGAAGCCAGATTGGCCACAGTCGTGGAGAATGCTAAAGGTCAGGCGAGCGTGGAAATAGAACAGGCCAAATTGGCTGACAAAAATGAAATAGAGGTGCTTAAGGCTAAGCTTGAGCAAGCACAGTTGGCGGTCTGGGATGGTCGGACGCAGGCGAGCCAACAGAGTAGTTTGATTGAACAGCTGCGGGCTCGGGTAGAAATCGTCGAGAGCAGAATGATAGACCTCGGGATATTTAAATCCTAGGCTAGCGAGATTCGGAGCAGAATCTCTTCGGCACAGCAGAATTTGCTCACCAAGGTGAGAGCGATCTGGGAACACTGTCTGTTGATCAATCAGGTTTCTGATAATTTATCGGTCAGAGAAAGGGATGCAGGAGCGGCTCGGGTCGCCTTCCAGGAGGCGGTAATAGCCACGAACAACCGGGTTTCGGCGGGTACTCCCAGGTTCACCATTTCTGAGCAAACCCGAGGAAATATCCTGTTGAAGGAGTGGGAGCACAACATCGCCATGGGCAAGGAGCAAGCCCAAAAGGTAACCAATTCCCTTGAAGAAGCCTTTAATTCTATAGACGGTGAGTTGTTGGGCATTGACAGCGGAGGCAATGCCGAAGCGTTGATGCAAATGAATGTGGAACATATCTCACTTGATCTGAAAGATAAGGAAGAAAGAGATTCGGCTGATATCTCTTAGATAAATATGGTGGACATAGTCCAAGTTGATAAGTACATGATCAAACCCAGCGTGCAACTAAATGCCCTCGACATCATCGACTCACAAATGGAAGACAAGTTGCAGCAGTTAGCCCAAGAATGTTACTTCGTCGAGGCCAGCTGTCAAGTAGAACCATCACGGCTCATATCCCAGCTAGTGAAAAGATGTATCGCCTGCACCGAGTCCGTGTGACGACAAACACCTAGCACCAAGTGAAGACAGAGTAGGCGAAATGGAGCGATTGCTCTCTTCTCGGTCATAACCGAAATTTTGCGACTATTGAGATTCTACCTGCTTTGTAAAAATTGTATAAATATATCCCAGAAAGAAATAAACGAGGCTGGACCTTTTTGAGTCATTTGTAATAGAGTTTTTACGTTGAAAGTTAATACAAGCATATCTGGAGATTCTTGATTCCGTCACTACTGTATTACAAGTTTGCTTCCTTGTATCTCAATTTTCCATTTCATTTCATATTCTTAACTAATGTGCTTCGTTATACTTTAGTACGACCACTACTATAACGAATGAATTTTGGTTTTCTGTAATTGTTTATTGTCTTTCCTCTGCACCAACTATCAGCGGGTGTAAGACCAATCTACATTTTCAGAATTCTACATATATTCTACGCTACGTCGGTTGTTTCCTTACTATTTTCCTCTTCTGTTTATATGTCAGATTTCCCTTTGACAGGAGCCTTGCATTATATACAGCTGAATGTTTTTCCCCCACTTCACACCTTTTATTAAATTATAATACAGTTACGGGAAAGAGCCTTAGATTTGCATTCATATTTTATCTCTGCAATCATAAATTCTCTTTTATGCGACCCAACTGAGACAGCACTTAATCGCTTTTAAAGTTTTTCCTACCTTTACTATTCCCCCATGACAGTTCCTGTACCAACTCAACCTAACCTTGAACCCAGACTATCGAATCAAATGCACATTGCCTTAAATCTCTTCGACATCATTCTTAAAACAGAAACTAACCGGGCCGAACTTGAACAATCATGGACAGCCATTGAACGAGACATAACTACCCAGGAACAGTTGGAAGCTAGACAGTGCCAACGTAGAAATCTTCCCTAGTTTCCTTCACCGAAGGTTTACGCTTCCCTCTTCTACACCTATCACCCACTTTCGGATGCCTTGACACTATACGTTTAAGCCTTAAGTACAGACTCAGGAACAATAGGGTGCTCAAAACATGTTGAATATGTTGCATGTGCTCCTCCCAAGTTCTACTGAAGATGAAGATGTCATCCAAATATACCACCACAAAAGAGTTGGTGAAGGGTTTCAATACATCATCCAAAACATTGTTTAGGGATCCAAAACGGCCCTGGAAGTACAACAAGATGTGCTGACATGAAAACATACAAAATAAGCCAGTTGGATAAGGTTAGAGGCCACCAGTATCCACCTGGAAGGTGTGTAGGGCTTCAGACATCCCTAGAAGTGTAGAACCCACAATTACAAAGAAGTACAGAAGAACATGTTTAACTAAAAGTGACAAGAGGAGCTAATTGGAATAGGTGGGAGGCCACCAATATCCACCTAGATCACCTCCTCTTTCTTTTATACCTCCATCTTCTAATTTTCAGTTGAGTTACTTTATTGTCTTTTCTAAGGTTATTACTTTATTTTCTCCTTAAGTCAAATAACCCTTTTTTTGCTTTATCAAAGTCACTTTAATAATATAAAATTAAGTTCCTCAGTGACACTTTAGCGCCTCCTAACCCATTTTACCCATGGGACTATAGTCTAGAGGGGTGACTATACTACTAATTCCTCTAATGTTCTTGTCAAAGAGAGGGGAACATAACAGTCTCCCCTACTAGAAATTGCTTTCCCACAAGAAATCCCAAAGTTTTCTGGTGTAGCACATGTTCACTCTTCCAAGTGGCATCTTCTATAGGAAATTTTTTCCATTTAACCAAGTATTCCTTAATGTCCATGTTCTTTAGTTGTTTCATCCTCACCTCCAAAATCTCCTCTGGAATCAAGATCAAGTGCCCTTCTTCATCAACTAGTGGTAGCTCTTCATTAGCTACAACATGTTGTCCCAATGTCCTCTTTAGGCATGATACATGGAAAGCATGGTGGATTTTGCTTCCCTCTGGTAATTCTAATTCATATGCAACAGCCCCAACTTTCCTTTGCACCTTGTAAGGCCCATAGAAATGAGGTTTGATATTTGCAGTTCCATTTTTCTTAATGGATGCATGTTTGTATGGTTGTAGCCTCAAATACAACAAGTCCCCTGCCTCAAAAGTGTGCTCCACTTTGTGCGTGTCAGCATATAATTTCTATTGGTTTTGATCTCTTTACAAATGGTCTTTGAGCTCTTTGAGAATGTCTTCACTTTCTTGTATCCACTCTTTATCCATAGGGCCCCTGCTATCTCCAAACACAATCTCAACAAAAGTGAGGGGATCATAACTGTATAAAGATTTTAAGGGATACATACCAATAGACATGTGATGAGTGGTGTTGTAGTAGTATTCACCCAGATAAAGCCACTTGACCCAATCTTTTTGTTGTCCATATACATAATTGTGAAGGTAACCTTCCACCCACTTGTTCACTATCTCAGTTTTCCCATATGTTTGTCGATGGTAGCTAGTGTTGGGAGTTATCTCAATACTGACTAGCCTAAACAACTCCTGCCAAAAGATGTTCATAAATATGTTGTCCTTGTCACTCATAATCATTTTGGGTAATCCATGCAACCTAAAAACCTCCCTGAAAAATAGATTTGCCATTTGATATGTGTTGAAGTCCATGGAGATGGTGAAAAAATGATCAAATTTATCGAGTGATCAACTACCACAAATATGAAATTCTTCCCTTGTGCCTTGGGGAGACCTGTAATGAAATCCATAGACACACTCTCCCACTTGCGCTTTGGAATGGGAAGAGGTTGTAATAAACATGTTGGGTGAGTGTGCTCATCTTTGTTCTGTTGGAAAGTGGTACACTCCTTGATCTGGCACCTGACATCTCTCTCCAGACCCTTCCAAGTGAACCTTTCCCTTATATGCATGTATGCTTTAAGAAATCATTGATGCCATGTTAATGATGAGTCATGAAATGCTTGAAGCACCTTCTTCTTGAATAAGGATTCTGGAACTAGATAGATCCTTCCCTTGTAATAAATGATGTCATCTATAATATTGTACCTGTCATCCTGTAGTTGGCCATCCATAAACTAAGATGAAAATTTGTTTTTAGAGTAATCCACCAATAGGTGAGATTTCCAATCAATTAATATCTCTGACATGAAGTAGGTTGAGCGTGTTTTAGACAAGGCATCTACCACAACATTGTTTTTTCCCTTGACATATTCTATGTAAAAGTTATATGCCTTAATCTTACTCACCCATTTTTGTTGTCTCTCATTAAGGTCCTACTGCTCAAGAAAGTACTTGAGGCTATTATGGTCTATCCTAACCACAAATTTCTCACCCACCATATATTGCATGAATTTGGCCAAGGTGTGCATTATGGATAGCATTTATTTTTCATAAATGGTGTACAGCAACTCAGGCCCCCTCAATCTGCGGCTCTCATAGGCAATGGGATGCCTATTTTGCATTAGAACAACTCCAACACCCTCTCTTGATGCGTCACACTCCAGGATGAATGGCTGAGAAAAATTTGGAAAGGATAACATTGGACAAATGCTCATCACCTTATTCATTTTGTTAAAGGTTAATTGTGCCTCTTGAATCCACTTAAACGCACCCTTCCTGGTCAAATACATAATATTCCCACTAATTTTGTTTTGGTTGTTTTTGCTTAATAATTTGACAAACAGTTTGGATATAGAATTTTCATTCACAATTTATTATGAGAACTTTAACATTTGTTACAATCTATAATAACACACAAAATGGAAGCTCCAATATTTATTGTATTAAAATTCCATAATAGCATAATATGACTAAGCTCCAACACACAATACAATCAAAAAAAGGAAAAGCATGGTGTATGTGTTATGTCGTCCAACATTGTTGGTTGATATATATATATAGATGAACAAATGGACCAACAACTTCATAGATTTAATCAGTTAGTTGTGGTGATTGTACTTTATCCTCTTCCCCTTAGACTGCAGCAAAAACGTGCCTCCAAACAACAAAAACACTCCCACTAATATGCAGCGATATGTTCACTGAAAACTCAACTCAGAAATAACCCCGCCCAGGTGGTAAGAAATTAGTTGCTACAAGCTAGGCGAATTCTCCACATCAACAGTTCGACCAGCAATGAAATGTCAGTCCAGTGGCAATGAAATTTTAGTCCAGTGGCAATAAAATCGACGCCCAAAACCGTGAATCTCTGCCCAGCAAAGGCACATGAATTTCTGACGTAAGAAAACTCAACTCACAAAGGAGAATGGCGTTAACTCTCCCATGGATATGCACCCAACTCACAAAAAAAAAAGGTGTAGCAAGAACCCATGATTTTCCTGAGGGAAACTCAGCCTTCTTCAAGGCAATCGACCCTTGTACTTCAACTCAGTCTTCAAGGATATCACCCCACTGTTAAGATATGCGCCCAAACAAGAATAATGTGGATGGTTCCTTCAATAATTTCTTCCTACTATGAAATACCAACCTTCACACCATAAATGTTATTCCAAATTGAATCTTGACTAAGATATGGGAAAAATATTTGATGGAAATGAAGTGTAATCAGGAAATCTGAGTGATTACCTTCATAAAAATAGCTAGGGTGTATTTTTGCAACACCAAAACTAGTAAACAAGAAGGGTTTCCAAAACAATCTTAGTCTCTTTTCTCAAGGGCTCTTCAAAATATTTTTCTCAAATGAACAAAATTCAAGAATGAGGAGAGTCTCCTAATTTTCCCCTTTTAATATTCACTTGCGTCTTTTCCCGCTAACTTATTTATTTTATTTTACTATAGTCATTTTGATGGCTCCTTCACTTTATAATTTAAAAGTGATTTTTTGTTAGCCTAGGACCCATGTCCCTCCTTTTTCCCAATTTAACTTTATAAAGTCTTTCCTAGGCACGTCATTTTCCTCCTTAGCCCATAGGAACTTATTAGGCTAGCAAAATTTCTCCCTTATGACTCCTAAGTAGATGGGGACTTTACATTCCTCCCCACCCAAGATTGCTTGTCCACAAGAAATTTCAATGTGGGATGTTGGAGCACATGTTCTCCTTCCTTTCCCAAGTAGCGTCCATGATAGGCAGATACTTCCACTTAACCAGGTACCCTCTGATGGTCTTCTTCTTCAAGTTTTGCTCACTAACCTCCAAAATTTCCTCCAAAACCATAGTCAATTTCCCTTCTTCATCCATGGGTGGTAACTCCGTAGAAGTGGCGATATGTTTCCCCAATTACTTCTTGAGACATGAGACCTGGAAGACATTGTGTATTTTTCATCCCTCTAGAATCTCTAGCTCGTATGCCACCTCTCTTATATGTCTCGTGATCCTATAGGGTCCATAAAATACAGGCTTTAATTTTTCTACCCCCTTCATTTTGAGCAATGATTTCCTATAAGTCTGAAGGCGTAGGTATACCAAGTCCCCTACTTCAAAGCTACGCTCTACCATGTGTCCATCTGCATAGATCTTTTGTTGATTCTAAGTTGTTTGCAAAATATCCTTCATGGTCTGTAGAATATTCTAACTCTCTTGAATCCAATCCTTATCCTTAGGTGCCCAACTATCTCCAAATATCCAATCCACAAATGTGGGTGCATCATATCCATACAGGGCTTGAAAGGTTTTCATCCCAATCGACATATGATAGGTGGTGTTGTAGCAGTGCTCCCCTAAATGTAGCCATTTTTTTCAAGATTTCTACTGGCCCGACACATAATTCCTTAGATAACCTTCCAACCACTTATTCCCTATCTTATTCTGACCATCTTCTCAGACTTGTGCTCAGGTTCAACTTTGTTCCTACTAGTCTGAATAGCTCCTGCAAAAATCCTCCCATGAACATGTTATCCCTATCACTGACAATAGTATTTGGAAACCCATGTAATCAGAATACCTCTGTAAAGAATAATTTTTCTACATGTGTTGTTGAATACCTGGAGGGTATGGCGAAGAAGTGTGAAAACTTCATGAGCATGTCAACCACCACATAGATACAGTCCTTCCCCTGCACCTGGGAAACCCAGTGATGAAATCCATCGATATGCTTTCCCATTTTTGTTCGGGAATGGAAAGTGGTTGAAGTAGTCCAACAAGGTGAGTGTGCTCTGCCTTGTTTTGTTGGCAGATGTTGCATTCTCTTACGAACGTCAACACATATGGATTAAGGCCTTTCCATGTAAATATTTCTAGGATCTTCCAATAGGTTTTCAAGTATCTAGTGTGTCATGCCAATGGGGAACAATGTGTTGCATGCATGATTTTGTCCTTAAGATGAGATCCCGGTACGAGGTAGATCCTCTCTTTGCAATAAATGATGTCATCAATGACTTTGTACAGATCATCCTGTGTCTGACCGTCAAGGATCTCACAAGCAAGATGGTTCTTGGAATATTCTACCAATAGAAGAGCTTTCTAGTCGGTTGAAATCTCCATGAGGGAGAAAGTGGGTGGTATTCTGGAAAGGGAATTAGCTACCACATTATTCTTTCCCTTCACATACTCGATCTCAAAATCATAGGCTTTAATCTTGTTGATCCACTTATGTTGCCGCTCACCCAATTCTTTCTGCTCCATGAGGAACCGCAAGCTATTGTGATCTCTCTTCACCTTAAACATGTTCCCCGCTAAGTATTGTCTGAATTTGGCCAATGCATGCATAATGGCCAACATCTCCTTGTCATATATAAAATAATGTCGCTCATACTCCTTAAATTTGAGGCTCTAAAAAGAAATGGGATGGTTTTTTTGCATTAACACAACTCCTATCCCAATCTCGAAAGCATCACACTCAAGCACGAATGGCTGAGTGAAATCCAATAAGGCTAGCACAGGACAAGAGCTCATCACCTGTTTCATCATCTCGAATGTCTCATGTGCTTCATCTGACCAACTGAAAGCCCATTTCTTAGTGATATCTGTAAGAGGTGTTGTCAGCTGTGAGAACCCCTTAAAACATTTCCTGTAATAAGTGTGAAGGCCTAGGGAGCTCTTCAGTTCTGTCACATTCTTGGGAGTAGGCCACTCGATAATTGCCCTGATCTTTCTTGGTGTACTTGGACCCTGTTTTCTCCAATCACATACCCCAAATAAAGCATCTTAGTCATTCCAAGCTCACATATAGAATCCTTTGCGTAGAGTTGGTGTTCCTCCAAAATCCCCAATACTTCATCCAGATGCCTAATATGTTCCTCCCAAGTCTTTTTATAAATATGAATGTCATCAAAGAAGACCAACAAAAATTTTCGCAACTTTTTATTGAACACATGGTTCATGCAAGACTGGAATGTAGCAGGAGCGTTGGTTAGCCCAAACGACATAACCAGGTACTCATAATTCCCATAAAATCATCGGAAAGCAGTCTTCGGAATGTCCTGTTCTTGAACCTTGATCTAGTGATACCCTGTATGGAGATTAATTTTGGAAAATTATTTTTCTCCTCTCAACTCGTCCATCAACTCATCGATCCTCAGAATTGGGTACCTGTTCTTTATGGTCTTCTTATTAAGGGCTCGGTAATCAATGCACATTCTCGAGGTGTCTTCCTTATTTTTTACCAATACTACCAAAGAAGCAAACAAACTAGAGCTAGGTCGAATGTGACCCATCTTGAGCAACTCCTTGATAGTTTTCTCAATCTTGTCTTTGTAAGTTTTGGGATCTCAGTAGAAGTTGGTTATAATCGCTTGGACCCCTTCTTCTAATTCTATCACATGCTCAAATCCTCTATATGGAGGTACACCTGGAGGAATGTCACCAAAAACCCTTTGATGTTTAAGAAGTAATACCCAAAGATCACCTAGATGTTGTCGAGGATGATCTAGTGGCTCACTGTAAAAAATATAGCACTCAACTGCCCACTCTATATCTCTATGCCACATCACTGCATCCATGATGTGTGATGACACTATCTTAGGCAGATATTGGTGCATTGCTTGTAAGACTACCTTTTTTCCATCTAGACCCGTGAATTCCATTTCCATCGTCCTATGATCAGTAGTGTATTTCCCAATGGAGTATAGCCACTGAACTTCAAGCACCACATTAGTGTCTTGCACATCCACTACAAAGAAATCATATGTCAATGTATAATTCCCCATGGTTTTTTTCAACTTGGGAATCCATCTAGTGCACTCCATATGATAGCCACTAAGTATGATCATTGTGAATCCCTCAAACTCCTCCATCGAAATCTCTCATCTATCCACCAAAGTTGCATCTATAAATTCATGGGATGCTCCACTATCAATCAACATTGTAACCTTGTTCCCCTGCAAGACTCCTTGAACTATGAATGTGTGGTATCTAGGAAGTCCTGATATGTATATGCCATAACATGAACCTTATCCCCAGCCTGTGATGTATCCTCACCTTATGTTTGGTGTTCATGTTCATGTTTCTCATCCTTGTCATAACTATCACTATCCTAATAGACCTGACTATAATGAGACTTTCCGATCTTGTCTTTCCTGGCACACTTGTGCTCTGGTACCCACGACTCCTGACAACTAAAGCACAATTTTTTCCTCCTTAGTTCCTATCTTGTTTCTTCATCCAACTTAGGATTCCCATCCCAATCCCTATGAAACAGTTTGGTTTCCTTGCTCTTCTGTGGGAAAGTGGGTTTTAGAGGAAACCCTCTCTTAGGAACAACATCCTGCATGTCCCTAGTATGACTGACTGCATCCTGCAAAGTGGTGGATTTATAGGTCTTCACCCATCCACGTAATGGATCTGCTAGCCCCTCAATAAAAAAAATCACAAAGTGTGCCTCAAATATGTCTATCACCATCACTGCTAATCTTTGGAACTTGGAGATAAATGCCTCTAGGCTACTTGTCTGCTTGATCTGAGCCAACTTAGGAAAATGGATCTCTGGGTATTTCATGTCAAACCTCTAAATGATCCTCTATCTAAAATTTATGTACGAAGTGATTCTTGAATGACCCAACGTCACTAACCCATGGTACCACCATTCATGGGCCTCACCAACTAAGTGTAAAGTAGCCAATTTAATGGCCTTAGTTTCTTTCATCTGATGTAGCTGGAAGTATGTGTCCAGCTTTTTCACCTAAGTCCTCGCTGAACATTTTGAGGATCCATCAAATTTTGGAATAATCACTTTTCCAAGTGTCTTCTGAAGCTCCTGGTTGGGTGTCCTTTTTGCTCCCTTGGTCGATTCTTCTGTTTAAGGTGGAAAAAGTCAGTGAAATACATAGCTTCCAGAAATTCATCCCCCAACCTCTTGTATTCCTCCAAATAGGTCAAATAAGGGTCATCCTGCTCTGTTGGCCCCTTCGGTGCTTCCTCACCACTCAAGAACTGTGGCATGGTGGGTCTAGGTGTCTTGGTGTACAAGTGAGGGTTGCTCTGCATGCTAGTGTCTGAATGAATTCCTTCTTCGTTGTTAGAGCCCTTTTCACCTTTCTGATTTTTTTTAGATGGACTCTCTATAGTGTTAACTGCTAGATGTCCCAAAAGGTCCATCATAAAATTTTGTCCCTTGGCCAAATCATTCATCATCTAGAAGAGGTTGTCAATTCGTGGGTCTCCTTCTTCCCCCATGTGCCCCTTTCCTTTATCTGATCTTGAAGGTGCTTCCCCTTCACCCAACACCACTTCTTCTTCTTGTTTTGGTTAAGGTTTTGAAGCTCTGTCCCTACGTCTCATGTAAGTGATGTTTTCCTCATCTTCTGGTCTCATAAATATGAATCAAACTACCCCTCAAACTACACAACTGCAAAGCACCATAATATGATACCATTGTAATATTCCCACTAATTTTGTTTTGGTTGTTTTTGCTTAATAATTTGACAAATAGTTTGGATACAGACTTATCGTTCACAATTTATTATGAGAACTTTAACATTTGCTGGAATTTCTGATAACACACAAAATGGAAGCTCCAATATTTGTTGTATTAAAATTCCATAATAGCAGAATATGACTAAGCTCCAACACACAATACAATCAACAAAGGAAACACCTGGTGTATTTGTTATGTCATCCAACAATGTTGATATATATATTTATGTAGATGAACAAATGGAGCAACAACTTCATAGATTTAATGAGTTGGCTGTGGTGACCGTACTTTATCCTCTTCCCCTCATACTGTAGCAAAAACATGCCTCCAAACAGTAGTAACACTCCCACTAATATGCAACGATCTATTCAATGAAAACTCATCTCAGAAACAACCCCTCCCAGGTGGTAATAAATCAACTGCTACAGGCTAGGCGAATTCCCCACATCAACAATTCGACCATCAATGAAATGTGAGTCCAGTGGCAATGAAATTGACCCCTAAAAGCACGAATCTCTACCCAGCAAAGGCACATGACTTTCTGAGCTAAGAAAATTCAACCCACAAAGGATAATGGTGTTGTCTCTCCCAGGGATATGCACCCATATCAAAAAACAAAAAGGTGCAGCAAGAACCCACGATTTTCCTAAGGGAAACTCAACCTTCTTCAAGTCAGTCAACCCTTGTATTTCAATGCATTCTTCAAGGATATCGCCCCACTATTAAGAGATGCATCAAACAAGAAGAATGTGGATGATTCCTTCAATATTTTCTCCCTACTATGAAAGACAAACCTTCACACCAAAAATGTTATTCCAAATCGAATCCTAACTGAGATATGGGAAAGATCTTTGATGGAAATGAAGTGAAATGAAGAAATATGAGTGATTACCTTCATAAAACTAGCTAGGGTGCATTGTTACAGCACCGAAACCAATGAACAAGAAGGGTTTCCAAAAAACCCTAGTCTCTCTTCTCAAGAGCTCTCCAAAATATTTTTATCAAATGAACAAAATGCAATAATGAGGAGATACTCCTCATTTTCCCCTTTTAATATTCACTTGTGTCTTTTCCCGCTCACTTATTTATTTTATTTTATTAAAGTCACTTTAATGGCTCCTTCACTTTATAATTTAAAAGTGACTTTTCGTTAGCCTAGGACCCATGTCCCACTTTTTTCCCAATTTAACTTTATAAAGTCTTTCCTAGGCAAGTCATGTCCCCTTGGTCATTTTCTACCTTGTCCCACAAGAACTTATTAGGCTAGCAGAATTTATCCCTTATGACTCCTAAGCGGATGGGGACATTACAAAATAAGTTAGAGGTGCGCATAATTGGGAGAACACTTTGGAAAACTTCCTGTAATAACTGCAAATACCAAGAAATCCCTTGAGCTTTGTGAGTATTTTGGGTGTGGGCCAATATATGATGGCTTGGATCTTTTCTTGGTGTACATGTACCCCTTGTGTCCCAATAATGCCCCCCGGATAGAGTACCTCAGTTATTCCAATTTCACATTTTTCTTCCTTGGCATGTAGTGACTTTTCTCCCATGATGCTCAAGATCTCATCCACATGTTTGAAGTTATCATCCCATGTTCTACTGTAAATTAGAAAATCATCAAAGAAGACAATTAGGAAATTTACCATCTATTTGTTGAACACATGGTTCATACAGGATTGGAAGGTGGTTGGTGCATTGGTCAAGAAAAAAGTCATGACAATGAACTCATAATGCCCATAGTGGCATCTGAAGGTTGTCTTATGCACGTCTTGTTCCCTCATCCTAATTTGATGGTATCCAGAGCGCAAATCAATTTTAGTGAAGTATATTGCGCCATGTAGCTCATCCAACAACTCATCTATCCTGGGAATGGGATACCTATTTTTTATGGTTCTCTTATTCAAGGCCTTGTAATCAATGCACATGCTCATAGTTCCATCTTTCTTCTTCACCAACACAATTGATGATGCGAAAGTAATTGAACTTGGTATAATAAGCCCAATTTCTAATCATTCTNGCCAGTTATGGTTCTCTTATTCAAGGCCTTGTAATCAATGCACATGCTCATAGTTCCATCTTTCTTCTTCACCAACACAATTGATGATGCGAAAGTAATTGAACTTGGTATAATAAGCCCAATTTCTAATCATTCTTTAATAACATTCTCAATCTCATCCTTATGCTTCTTGGGATGCATGTATGGTGTAGTGATGACTGGTTTGGCCCCTTCTTCCAATTCTATGATGTGCTCAAACCCCCTATCTAGTGGTTGACCTGGAGGAATTCATTCAAAGATCCTTTTATGTGTGTGAAGGATTCTTTGCATGTTTGGAGGATATTGTTTTTTCTCTCCACAACTTTCTTACATAATAAATCACTTAGCCGCATAGGCCACCTCCTCACATTTGAATATTGCATGAATTTTCTTTGTAGTCACTACTCTAAGCGCATATCTTGTCACCCCCTTAAGCATGAACCTCCTCCCTTCTTCTGTGTTGAAGGACATTTCTATGGTTTTGTAGTTGGTGGTTATTGGTCCCAAGGTGCTAATCCACTACACACCTAATATGATATTAGTATCAGAAATGTCCACTGCGTAGAAATCTTGTGTTAAGGTGTATCTGCCCAATGTCAAGCTCATTTTTGGAATATACCTGTCACAAGCCATAGTGCGCCCTCCTTCTACCTCAACCAATAAGCCCTGAAAGTCTACTGTGGGAATATGTCTCCTCTCTAACATAGCAATATCAATAAAATTATGAGAATCTTCTCCATTAATTAACATTGTTTCATGTTGTCCATGTACAACTCCCTTCATCTAAAAAGTGTTAAACTAGGTACTCCACTCATAGATTCAATAGTAACCTTCTTGAGTCCTGCATCATGGTGCGAGGGTACCTCGTCACCTTGTGCATGCAAGGTTGGTTCTTCATCCCTATGACTCATCTGTATATTATGGACATCTTCACCCTCTTCATCATAAGTCTCTTCTTCATTATCAGACACCACTTCTATATAGTGAATTTTCCCTTTGCCCAAACACCTATGACATGGATGTCATGGTTCTTTGCAGGTGAAGCATAGTTGCTTCCTTCTTAACTCTCTTCTTGTGGCTTCCTCCATCTTCCCCTTGCCTATTGTCAATATGTTTAGTATCTCGGCCCCTTGTAATGATTGGAGGTCTTGGTGTGAACTTGTTTTTGTTAGCTACCCCAACTAGATCTTGGGTGCACTCAATGGCATCCGGTAAGGTTACAAGCTTAAAATCCTTAACCCATCCTTGCACAAGTTCGATCAATCGTTCTATATACATCATCAGTGACCTGTATTTTGACACATTAGGAACCATAACTGACACTCTCTAAAACTCCTCAATGAAGTTTCAACTGATCCTATCTGCAAAATCTGTGTGAGATCCCTGAAATGAAGCTTTGGATCATCCCTGTCAAACCTATAAATGAGTCTCTGGGTGAAGTCACGATAAGAATTGATATGCTTGTGTCCCAAAGTGGTCATCCCATGAAACCACCAATCATGTGTCTTTCCCATCAAGTACAATTTTGCAAACTTGATGGCATTTCCTTCCTCCATGGTATTCAATTGGAGATAATCATCCATCTTTTGCACCCATGTTGTGGTCGAGATTTGATTTGATCCATCAAAGGTTGGCAACTCCATTCTTCCTGCCTTGCGCCCTAGCTCACTGTCACCTCTATAATGATCCTTGGATTCTCTTTTCATCTTTATGTAGAAATACTCCCCCATGGAAGCATGTCTCATGAATCCCACGCTCATGGTGTTGTACTCCCTTTCTGCAGTCTCCCATTCATCCCCTAGACTCTCATGGTTCAAGGCATTAGTGTCCCTTCACTGTGCATAAAAAAATGTAGACATGTAGGGTCTAGGAGTAGATCTACTAGCTGTGTGAGATTGGGTAGGTATACCTTCATTTGGTCTATTCCCTTCTGCATGGCCTTTATGTATGGGCTCCTCGTGATTCCCATTTCCCCCATGAGAACCACTCGCATCATGATTTCCACCAAATAGGGGTGGATCCCTACCATGCCTTTGCTCCATCAAGTATTGTGAAAGAATACCCTGATGCTTGCTTTGTTCCTCCATTAAGGCTATCATGATGTCCTACCCTCTATGGAAATTTGCAAAGGATAGTTTGATTTATGCCTACCCCAAGGATAAATGGTTTTGCATCTCCTCTAGGTTGTGATGCATTATAGTATGGTTGTTCTATAGTGCATCATTCACTATTTGAGTCACCCTTTCGGCTAAGAAGGTTGCCTCTTCTGATGTTGCAATTTCTATCTCATGAGTTTCCCCCATACTAAATTTTGGATCTTCTCCTTTAGGAATACCTGATACATTCTATCTCCTGCTCCTCTCCTCCTAGTCATCAATGTTTATCACAGGCTGGTGAAGGAATTCGCTCTGATACCACTGTAATGTTCCCAAGCAGATTCGTTGGGAACTTAGGTGTTTATTTCTGATCTGTTGTATGGTTTTTCTTGATTGTTTTGCATGTTGCTTTTCAAAGTTGCACTAGAAGTGTTTTATTGGATTTTATAGCATATGAATGATGAATATGACACAACAACATATGAAAATAGAAAGATACAAGAGAATGGACAACAGATTCATATATGACCTTTGTTTAGATTATAAGCTGACCTCCATACATGGGATCCACAGATCTAGAATAATATAGATAAGATATAGAATTTTGGGTTGAATATGCCTCCAAGATACAAAACAAGTGGAGATGAAATCCTCCAGGTCCTCCAGTAGCAACATGCAAAGGTGAACAAGATCAATTTATTTCCCTTATGAACTCTTGCACCCAGATCTGGCTTAGTTAGGCACTTCCTGGCTCGGAAACCTCTAGGAATTTCAGCCTCCTCTACTTTTCCCTCCAAATCACTGAAATAAATTGTAGATCTATAGATATGATGATGGTAAACACCTATGATAAGTCTCCTAGGCTATTGAGAGTGATCTTACCCTCCAACTCACTAGATCTATTATTGACAATGTGCCCTCCTTTAGGAAATTCGTCCAATCACCACAATAAATCAATATGTAGAGAAAACCCTCCAATAATAGGTTAGAAAGGGTGCTCTAGTCCTATCAAATCCTCTAGGAAAGAGATTCTCCTCATATCTCCCTTCTTCTACCCAAATCGAACTGATCTTCTTCCAATAGTGTGCCCTACCTGTAGAAAACCTCTTGATCTTGCCTTGCCTCTTTCTTCCACTGTAGAAATCAAAATGTAGCTGAATAGAATGGTGAGGGAGGAATCTTTCACCTTCTTGACCAAGCTTGGACCAGGAACAGAGGGATCTTTCACCTCCTTACTAGTCTCTAGGGTTTATTTACTCAAAACCCTCAAAACGTAAGCTACATAGCTCAAGAAGCAAATAGAGAAAATGACATGAATGTCTGAGTGAGACGCCCTCCTCTTTCTTTTATACCTCCATCTTCTAATTTTCAGTTGAGTTACTTTATTGTATTTTCTAAGGTTATTACTTTCTTTTATCCTTAAGTCAAATAACCCTTTTTCTGCTTTATCAAAGTCACTTTAATAATATAACATTAACTTCCTTAGTGACACTTTAACACCTCCTAACCCCTTTTACCCATGGGACTATAGTCTAGAGGGGTGACTAGACTACTAAGTCCTCTAATGTTCTTGTCAAGGAGAGGGGAACATTACATAAATATACAACCAGGCTTGCAATGGAATAAAATATATTGATAACGTTCTTCTTTAACGTTAAATATACAACCACATTGCAATAAGACAATGGGATAAAATATATCGATCTAAGAGGATGTGCAATTACAAGCATCACAAAGTTCCAACTCTGAATTCTGACATAAAATATATTGATAGCGTTCTTCTTCAACTTTAAATATAGAACCACACTGCAATAAGGCAATGGAATAAAATATATCAATCTAAGAAGATGTGTGATTACAAACATCACATAGTTCCAACTCGGAATTCTGACAATTGCGTCGGACTAATGGAAAAAGTAAATTTGAGCAAAAAAGAAGGATGTGCAAGATATGTACATTTCATGTTCCAATTTAATTAACTTGATACATGAATAAAATTTAATTAATTTAATTAACTTAGTCCGAATGATTCGTGCTTAGGGATGTTTTCCCCCACCTAGGTTCAATTCCTACAAGTGATATATTCAGCTCTTAAATGAGCAAGTTGTCGGAAAAACCTCGACTTTCTACAAAATCTGGTTTACCCTGGGTACCATCCTCGAAATGAGAGGAAGTGTTCATTAGATTTCCCAAAACTCTATTCCAAATAAAAAGGGAAAAAAAACATACTTACTTGTATAAAAAAACATTTTAATTTTAAACATTACATATATCATAAATCTATCCATACACTTTGTAAAAAATATCATAAGCCCATCCATTAGCTTATCTCCTTTGCCTTAACTTATCATCTGGTACTAAAGTTAGTATTGTATTCCATGTGCATAGTTAAATTTATACTTTAACAAGCGTTCTATTTTTCATTGAAGATTCCTACATAAAATTGATGCAAAGTAAGTATATATATAATTAAACCTTCATAAATGTTAAATTAATTAATTTCAATATCTATTTTGTTAATTACAAATTAAATCTTGATTAGTGTTATCTATTTTGTTATTATATATATATATATATATAACCTTCATAAATTTTAAATTAATTAATTTCAATATCTATTTTGTTAATTACAAATTAAATCTTGATTAATGTTATTGTTAATTAGTTTAAACATCCAAATCTTAAGTAAATATTTTCATTTAATTTAATAACTTTTGTTCATTATAAATTAATGTCATACCTATAAAATGATATTAATTCAATTTACCTTACATTTGCGTTCAATTTACCATATATTAATGCCATTTGAGGCAGGTACATAGCTACTATAGTAACACTTGTTTCAAAATACATTTAGATAAAAAATATACCTTGCAAATAAAATAAAGAAATGTGTTGATCTCTTTCTTATAAAATTAAAACATAAGAAATAAAGAATGCGTTAATTTGGTGAAGAAACACTTAAGAGTAGCAAATGGCATTCCAAAATGTGTTGATCTCTTTTTAATAAAATTGAAACATAAGAAAACTTTTTATAATCCATTTTTTTAATTTACTTTTACATATTATTTCCAAAATGTGTTATCTCTTTCTTATAAAATTAAAACATAAGAAATAATGAATGCGTTAATTTGGTGAAGAAACACTTAAGAGTAGCCAATGACACTCGAATGATCTTTGACATAAATAAATAAAATAAAATAAATATTAAAAATTAGATTTTACGATGAAAAGTAAAAATTATTAAAATTTTGTTTTAATTTTTTAATAAAAATAAATTAAATATTTATTAAATAATTAAAAAAAATATTAAAAAAAAATAGATTTTATGATTAAAGTAGAAATTATTATTTTTTTTTGTTTTAATTTTTTAATAAAAATAAATTAAATATTTATGATAAATGTTTAAATAAAATTATTTTAAATCGAGCCATATTTAATGAGTCTTGATGGGGGTTTCCGGCTAGGGTTTCCCCGCCGCAGACTCCTCTCTCTTCTGGTGTTGCTTTCTTCGTTTTTGGCTCTCATTGACCTTTCTTGCACATTGTTGTTGTTGCGAGGTGGCTTCGTATGATTATCTATCTCGGAGCATTTTGATCTGGTGATCCTTTTTGCCTTCATCTCCGCGATTTTTTCCCCTTTTATCTCCTGTAGCTGATGCGCGTCTTTTTTCCACGGGGTTTTTTTCAGTTGCAGATCCATGCCATGGCTTGTCAAATGTGGAGCTTTTTTTTTCCTTTGCGGTCCCCGTTTCGATGGTTTGAGGCGGGTGTGGAGAGTTTCTTGTTTCAGATCTGGTGTTTTCGTAGATCGACCCGTCTTGTGTTGATCCGAGGTTTTTGGTAGTCTTTTTCTGTGTGGATCTTCTGCTCTGTGGCCATTTTTCGTCGTCAGTTTTCTTTGTGGGTGGCCCTCTCCTTTGGCAAGATTTCTTGATGCATCCTTTGTTCTCCCTCTAAAGTTCCAGGTTCGTTCAGGGTCAGATGCATACCCTCTGCTCTCTGGGTTTGGTTGAAATTTTTCTGGTGCCGAATTTCAAATCTTTTGTAGTTGGGGTTTGGACTTTTGGATCCTCTCTTTTAGGGAGATATGTATGTCACTCTGATCTGGTTCGTCCTGCATCTAGGTTTACTTAGGGGTTCATCTTGTTGTCCGCTCTCAGCAGGTTATTTTTGGTGGTCTTCTCACACCAAGCTGTAGTTCCTCTCTCTGGTTGTGTTGGTATGTTCAAGGTTTGATGTATGCCTAGATGATGGGGGAGCTTCATACCACTCTAACCTGGTCCATCTAGTCACTAATGTTGGTTTGTTCAGGGTTTGATGTATCCCTAGTTGATGTGGGAGCTTCATACTGCTCTGACCTAGTCCATTTAGTCTCCAAGGTTTTTTGCTTGGGACTCCTCTTCCGGTGTGGTTCTCTGGACACATATTGCTTCTTTCAGGGTTGTTCCCAGCTCCTTATAATGTATACTTTAATGTGGCTTATCAGCTAGCTCATTGGCCTTTTCCAACTTTTATTTTTTTATCTATGTTTCCCATGTTTGCGTCGTGCTTAAAGCACCTACAAAATGTAATTTGGTTCTCTTTGGATGAATAGAATTATTCTTTTATCTGTGGAAAAAAATAATTAATTATATAATTAATTAAAAAATATTGTTATTTTAGTCTAATGATTAAGAACATGTGTTTCCTCCTAAGAGGTCACAAGTTCAAATCTCAAAGGGGGGTAGGGTATGTATACCTTTATAGACTTTAGTAGTCAAATCGTTGCGCAGAGGGGGTCCATTGTCCCACAAACAAGGGGGTCTCATACACCATTTTGCTTGGTCGTGACCATAATATTATATTATTATTAATATAAAATAATTCCCCCCAGATGGGGTGTCAACATGTTATGCCTAGCCATGACCAAAGTCACCTATTCAACGCGTGGTTGGAGCGCGCAACACCTGATGACATAGGTGGTAGGTGGAAAGGGTTCATCCCACATACGCATTAAACGCAGTTGGTCTTGCTGAGGTGGAAGTCACATGGCATTTAATTGATGAAATGGTGTTATTACTACCACAGTTTTAACAGAACAAGGTGGATCCAGAGTCATGCCCAATTGAGGCTCCATGACAGTTAGATTGCCCTCCCATTCGAACAGAGGTACCTGCAACAATATTCAGGGGAAAAGCAAGGGAATTTATGTTGTTTTTGGGACCTATTTCTCGCACGCTACACCCATGGGGAGTGGGTACGAGCCCAAAGGTCGAGCACATTCCATCATTCATGCGAGAATTCAGTGGGATAAAAATAACGAGGTAGAAGGAAAATAACGACAAATTAGTTTGGTAATCCTTCGAGCCTTCTCTAGATCCTTCGCACAGACTTCTTGGTCCCTCCACATGAGAAACAACATCAATATTAGCCTGGAAATCATGGCGAGAGGTGGCCTTTGTTGAAGGGCCATCACTGTCGGTAGAGGATTCTGGTTCCATTGGCCCAAAAGGAAGCCATGGTTGTTGCAGAGAATTACTAGGCTCTCACACCTCCTGAAACCAGAGCCGAACTAGAGTTGGCCGAAACGGACGTGCATTTAGAAAGGGCTCTGGTGAATGAGGAAGAGGTGGATGCGTAATTCACCCGCTGGATTCTAGATACTAGTACCTCTTGCTCAAGAGAGACCAAGTATTACAAGACTATTGATTTGTACTGGCATGTTAAAACCTTATTGGGCAAAGTCATGACTGAAAGGAGCATTCAAT
>JASDQU010372164.1:143024-163618 GCA_032191745.1 Picea mariana | reverse complement strand
CAAGCAAGCAGTTGTGAAGGATCTTGTCATGGATTATCAAGGATATGTAGAAGGGTGGACAAGAGTCATCTCGGTCTTCTACCATAGGTTCTATAGTCATTGTGGGCTTTTCATCTTGAAGGTTTACATAATCAGCAGCTAGGGGAGTCTTTGGTTGAAGGGACTTCAGGATAGTAGACTTGAATATGTCATTCTTCATAAGTTCAGTTAATGGCATAGGTATTTTCACCTTCTGAATTTCTGATTCGAAATTAAATGAATATGATATTTTATCGGAAGTTTTTACCTCATTAGAAGGAGCTCTAAGGGACACATGTTCTTTAGCTTGGGGCTGCAATTTCTTCTGTTGTTGTTTTGTAGGAGCGGAGGTCTACTTTGCAGGAGAAGCAGGCTGCTTGGCAGCAACATCTTTCTTTTTTTTGAGGGCAACAAGCAATGGTTTTGGAGCGGCAACCTTAGATCTTAAATTGTAACCTGGCTAATCATCTGTCTGATAAAAATATTCTTCAATGCTTGCCTCATTAGTCTGCTCATTCATCTAGGCCTCCTCATAATTTGTTTGTGTCAAGAAGGAGGAATCAATATCATCCCCAAAGCAATTGATGTCGTCTTCTTCTTCAACTTCATCATGAGATAGATCCTGCTCTTCTTCTAGCACTGCATTTTGGAAGGGGCCCCTGATCCTTTGGTCTTCAGATACATTCTTGTCTCTCTGAAGGATCTGAACCTGCTGGTTGTTCCTTATGTAAGGGAATGCATTGGGATACCTAGGAGCATAGGCATTAGGCTCTTTACTTCTTATTGGCTGCTGACTCTGAATTTTCAGTTTTGACATTTCCGAGGTCAAACTATCCAACATCTTGGCCATATTTTCCATTTTGGTATTTGAAGAAGAAGGAGGATCAACAGATGACTTATTTCTCTCACATTTTCCTTTAAGTTTCTAAGATGCCATAATGTTAGATTCAACTTCAAGAGAAACATCTTGCATTAAAGCGAGTGTGGCTGACCTTCTTTCTCTAAGGATTAAGCAAAATTCTGGATCAAAGGCAGAAGAGTAAGTAATCTTTGTTAATGCATCAGTTGGCTTGATCTCTGCAGGGATCTTGCCAAACATCTTATTGAATCTTTTGGTGAAGTCTGAGACAGACTTCCCATTTTCTCTTCTAAGATTTCCAAATTCAGTAATATAATACAAGAGGTCTCTTCTTTCTCCCCAATGTTTCAAAAACATTTCATCTAATTTCTCAATACCTGCAACTGAATTTGCTGGCAGTTCCTTGAACCACTTCCTGGCTTGACCATCCAAGCTCTACACAAAACTTCTGGTCCAAACATATTCCTATGAAATGTTAATATTCTCAGCATAAGCATAGAAAACTTCTATATGTTCTTCAACAGTATAATCCCCAGATCCAATAAACTTTGGCATATATTTATGATAATCTCCTGTTGGCATGGCTGATAAGGGATTGTGAAACACAAGAGGGGCATACCTATTGGCTAAGATTTGTTCCATTTTTTTCAAAGGGGCAACCATGGCAATATTGGGGGTTGATGCAGAGGAAGAGGTTCCTGTAGATGATGGCTGAGATGGGATAGGTGGGACTATGGACAATGGTGGTCTTACTTCACTGAGGAATGAAGGAGAAGCACTAGTAGGATGATTACTCTGGAATGTGTTTCCTGAATAAGGTGGAAAGTAAGAAGCTCTGTAAAACTGACCGAGCAGCAAGGCCAAGTTTTTTCACCCTTAGAGGAAAGATCTTGTAAAATATCTTCAAGAATGGGCAGACTGGTATGAGTATGGAAAAGAATTTCTATAGGCTCAGTTGGTGAAGAATTCAAGGAAGAGGAAGAGTCCTCTTCCTGGATAGATTCTACAACTTCTTCTCCTAAGTATATAGTAACATGCTCAGAAATATAATCTATAACATCAGAGGAAATTGAAGGCTCATCACCCTTCAAGATTTCTGACACAATTTCAATGTCCTGAGAACTAGAAGTTTCAGCAGAAGGGGATTTGACAAGAGGTTCTCTAGATACAAAAGAAGAAGTGTTTCTTGAAATACCTGGTTTTAGATGCTCTTGCAGATCCAGAAGTTTGTCTTTGCAATGATTTTCCACTTCTGATGATCTTCTCAGGGTTTGGAACTGGTGTTTCCAGTGGTCTTTCATGGTTTTCTCTGGTATGAACCCCTCTCAGAGCTACTTCGTTCCAATGGAGTTGCCAGATAGATGATTACAACCAAAAATGTGTCCAAACTTTGTCTATCATCAAAGTTGGATCTTGTTGTCTCCCAAGGAAGCTGAGCTTCAATCTCCTCTCCCCGGCAACGACGCCAATTTGTTATCACTCCAGGAAACTCTTCTAGGCTGTATCTCAGAGATGCCTGGTAACTTAACCTTTTTGTAATTATTTTCTCAATAATGGGTGTGGGTTTGGATCAAGATGAATATCTAAATCGCTGGATTGTATCTTCAAGACAATCTAGCTATATCCATGCAGTACAAGGCCTTCAAGAGCTATTATCAGATAGGTTTGTAGATAAAATGGATAAGAAAACCAATCAATTAACCAGAACATATATAACAATATATATGATGGGTCAAAAAACTAGCAAAGGATGCTTATGATTCTTGCTTAATAATCAAAGGTAAGATGACAATTACCATGGGACCTTTAAACATAGACAAAGAAATGATTTCAACTCATAGGCATAGAAAAAGATAAAGAGAGTCTGATAATAATAATGAAAGAAGCTTGCAAGCTTAATATATTAAAGAAAGTGTCTTTATCATAATAACAGTGGATTACAGAACTCAAAATCGAACCCTTTGTTCATCAAATGCGTTGGACTTTATAGCCTTTACAAACAGTTTCAAGATCCTATACTACTGGATCGAATTTTGCCTAAAATAGAAAATCAATAACTGGCCCAAGAAAATAGGAAAAGATCCTATAAACTAGGTCAATTCAAATCCTTGAATGATCTTTATGTTCTTCAGATTCTTTGGCAGGTGTAGTGAGCCTTTCGAGGTTGTTGGATTTCATGTGATATGGGAGGAGTCGAACATGACACCTGTTCACAGTCAAACAACTTTATATCCTTGAAAATAACTAACTTTTTTTGACCTTTCTGTCTTGTAGAGCATCTCTAAAACCAAAACAAACTCTTGATAAGGATGTCATTAATTATTTTCCATCAATTGGAATCATTTCTAAGGCTTTTGGACAAGGAAAACTTGGACCTGTGCAAAAATATTAACTTTCTGCCTTATCAGTGCTTTCGGTAGCTAGAGTAGACATAATTTAGAACAATTAGCTACCGAAAGTTCTGCTTTCGGTGGCTAATGAACAATCGATATGTTCACCTAAGCCACCGAAACTTGAGACTAGTGAAATTATCAAAATTTCAAAAATACCTTTAGTCTTAGCCCCAAAACGCCTTAGGTATGATCTTTTAAGGCTTCTGCATCTTGCTCAAAGGATGTAGGGTCACTGACTGCCTATGGTTCATTGCACTAAACTGCCACCTCTGCTAGGGTTTCAAGAGTAGCATGTGTCTGAGCCTGGTGTTTTGAATACATAGCTTGTTTCCTCAAAGCCCTGACCTTTTTCTTCAAGCCCAAAGCTACACTCCATAAGATGTTGTATTCTTTTACATTCTTGTCCTTCTTTTTCTTTTCCTTTATTCTTTCATGAGCTAATATTTTCAAGGATGAGTTGCTTTCTGCAAATTTCTTCGACAGGGTTTCATACCAGGTTTTGATTACCCTTTCTAGCACTTCTTGCTCGGCTAACTTCTTCTTAAGCTTCTTGATTTTCTTTGATTTACTCTGCTTCACTCGTTTGCTAGATGAGGCATCTGCAATTTGTGGTTCTTGTTCTTCTTGAGGTGTAGGTGATGGAAGGTCTTCATAACTTGTTGTGTATATATTTACAAAAATAGAATTTTCACGCCCTGTGGTGACTGAATCCTCGTGCCCTATTTCAATCTGGTGCTTTTCATCCTTCGAGTCTGTGTAAGGAAGATTAAGAATGCTTTTGTTCATTGGGGATTCTTTGGCCTTTTCTTTTTCACTGTTGAAATTCAATTTCTTCTTAGTTTTATTTAGCTTAGAGGAAGGAGAGGGTTGATTAACTGGAGCTGGAGAGATAGCTCTCCTCCTCCTCTTTCCACTTCTAGGAGTAGAAGACTTCTTGGAATGAGGACACTTTTTACCCTCTGGCTGTACCTCAGTCTGGAAATCATTCCAGAACAAGAAGTAATTCCACTCTTTGTCTCTTCTTTGCAACAACTCACAAACCAAAATTTTAATCAGACTGTGGTGGGATAGTCTACTTACAACTTTATTGGGTTTGGCCTTGACTTGATGAGCCATTTTGGATAAGCTTATGTGGAGAAAATAAGGCATATTGAGTGGGTTTTTACCAGCCAAATGATTTATGAGTTTAAAATGGTAAATCATCACTTTGTTATATCGCCCTTCACAAGTTATATATACCATTATGGCTTTCAATAAATGCTGCCATTTCTCTTCAGGAAAGACACAGGGATGTCTTTCTTCCATATCAAACCCCTGTGGTCTAGTTTCAAATAAGACCTGGATTCAACATTCTTAGTGACAGTAGTTTTAAACCATTTTTCTCCAGTCCTGGGAAGCTCTGTCACTTCAGCTATGAGGGCTTCATCTATCTCGAATTCATCCCGACCTATGATTTCTTTCTTTCCATCGAAATTAAGGGCAAAGGCCTCTTCCACCTGCTGATGAGAACTCTGTAATTTTTTGCAAAAATTATAACACCCTGCATCCCTGAACAATTGACATACCTCCGGGTGCGATTCCAAGTAACTGATGTCGTCAAGCTCTTTCCTCAGGGTTGACCCTCATTTCTTCATTTGCCACAATGCTTCTGTTCACTTGTGATCGAAGAAACTGATTTCGGGGGAGAGTTACACAACGTATAGTTAGGGAGATTCGGCTCGACTGTGACAGAAAAGAGAAAACTGAGGTGAGCTTTAGAACGTGGCATTGATTACAAGGGATGCGACAGAACGGTTTGTGATTTGCAAGAATCATGGTCGATAACTGTAACGATGGAGGATACGTAAGCATATGGCTTGATGATACAACAATCCTGAAAAGATTCGCTTATATCATACAGAGATCAGCTCCCGGTCATGAATGGTTCGTTCTCTTGCCTTTTCGGTGGCTAATTTGCAATTATAAAGCTTCAAACTCGACGGTTGAAACGTGTGAAAGGACGTGCTGACTCCTCCCCCGCTTCTGCGATTTCGGTGGCTAAAATAGCCCTGGATTCCTTTGTTTAAGCTACCGAAATCTAAAGTTTTTGGTGGCTAATGAACAATCGAAATGTTCACCTAAGCCATCAAAACCTGAGATTTGAATTAGATCAAATAAAAACTAAACAAAAGTTTATTTTTACTTTATTATATGCATAAAGCTTCCAAAAATGAGCTTTAAAAAATTAATAATATATTTTTTAAAAGACATCCTATCACCTAAAATGAAATAACTCAATTGATTTATTTGAGAAGACAATAAATCTAAAGCAACATTATTTTACAAAAATAATTGTTGTTAGACTTATAATCTTCATGGCTAGATTGCAAAGCAACATTAAAAAGAATTCAGAGATAAACATTTGATCAAGAAAACCATGCTACTGGTTTAAATCTCACGATAAAATAATGAGATGGGAATGATACAAAGATGTTTTTTTGGTAGTTTTAGTCAATTCCCCTGCAACGACTACAATTTTCTGCCATAACCGACATATGAAAATGTCATTCAAAATACAAAAGAGAAATAAATCCAATGACAGTAATGAAAAACAGAATGGTCTTATCTCATATGTAAATGTTGTTCAATTGTTTGCTTTTAGGTTTTTGATTCATCTTGTTAACTTGTTATCCAATGCTAGTGACAAAACCGACTGAGCTCTTAGGCTACGGATTTTAACCAAATTATTTTGGAAAAGGCAACAATTGCAAAAGAATTTATCCTCTTCGTTTATGGAATTTAAACATTGAAAAAACAACTGGTTGAGCTAAATATCATAAGAATTTGGCTTTTGTCCCTCCTAAAATAAAAATTTAACTTACCACACATTCCTCGTCCCACGCATTACTAATATTTTTCTTTATATTCAGGATGAACATAAAATAACAACAATGTAATCCAACGACTTAATAAAAATAAATCAGAAGCTGACAAAGCCGTAGATTCAAACATCTTTCAACCATAGATTAAAAAGGATTAATGGTGCAAGAAACAAAATTAAAAAGCGTGCCCATCTCTCCAAGAAATTTTTCCAGCTCTTACTTCTCGGCCATCATCCTTGCTGTGGTACTAGGTTTATGCATTTAAAAAACTAATAAAAAAGTGTTTTAGTTTCTGAAAAAATAATTTAATAAATGTTTTTCATAAAACATTTATTCCCCACTGATAACCCTTAACGAACATCTGGTTGCTTTCATTGGAAATACAAAGCAAAGGATATATACTCGTTCATTTCAATGAACTTCTCGAGTCGTAAGTGTCGTTATGAAATCCAAAAATTATAAATAATTGAACAACATAAATCCATATGTCTTGAGGAGGACAACTATCCTTTCACATGTCCAAAGGATTGCATGCATAATTTGCGATTTTTATAAAAGTGGGAAAGAGCATTCCTCGAAAAGTGAAGTCTCCAATATCTCTATCATATTGATAGACTTCATGGAGCCCACTACCTTTATTACTTATAGATGGATTCATATATTATTCCACGTGGGAAGTGGTCTCCATCCCATATCTCGTGCCATGGTTCCTTTCTAGCAACAGAGCCTAACGAGAGTTGTGGGGCTGCACTTCTTTGTTGCTATTTTTCGATCCCAAGCACCTCTTCATTGGAGCTCCTTGTGAAGAACAAGGTTTGAAGAAAAGTTGACGAAGCAATTACTTTCAGCACGAGAATGATTGGTTAGTTGTGGGTTATGGTCCTGTTGCTACTAGGCATCGATTTTGACCTACCTAGAAGGGGTGTTAGGAGAGATGTTGCTATCTTAGCAACTTGATTTGATTCTGTTGCTTAAAATGATGTTGGACTATGAATTTGAGTTTTCGAGGGACTAGGGGGACAATAAAAAAGGGAAAGAAAGAAGGCCTTATCTCAATTATCTCTTTAATTAGGAATTTATAAAGCATCACTCATATTCGATTCGCAGATGACTCGGCATGGTCGGGAAAAGCCTAAAACAAATTACTTCAAAGGACTAGCTGGGGATTGTTCTTGTTTTGGCGTGCCTTCCATTCTCTAGGTTGAATAGTGAACCTACAGTTACTACAGTTCTTAGTTATTGATCTATTGGTTGGTTTCAAGGAGGTCATATCTAAGATCAAGCCATTGGAGTAAAGCATTGTGCTAGTCTACAATTTCAAAGAAATGGTCAAATACGGGTGTTCAAACATTCTCCCAGCCACTAGGACAAGCATTGATTCCCACAATGAAACAACCTTAGGACGTCAGTGTTCAAAGAGAAAGAGATCCAGCCATAAACATATGCGAGCTCTGTAGCGCGACTCTATGTTCAATGAGCCTCCCCCATTCTTGGTCATTCCCCTCGCCTGATTTCTCCGATCTTGATCTGGAATGACCAAGTGATAAGCATTCATGTTAGTTGGGCTGCATGTCTGACTCCAATCAAGGGAGTAGAGAATATGTTATCTTCACATCTTTGGGTCTCAATCCATAAGGCGATCTCTAAAAATATCCACTCTTATACTAATAATAGGGAGCCAACATTCTATTATTATGTACCTAATGATTCCAGTGATTCATCTTTAACATGCATGGAGGATTGAATTACCAATCTTGCTAGGATTTATCGTTTCCTTTACTATGTCTATTTTTTTAATCTTGTTCCCTCTTGCTACCCATATTCGAGGCCCGTGCTTAGTTGTCACCCACCTTCCCCAACCTCTCCGTGGAGGTACCCACATTAGCGTTGAGGTTGAGGAAGGTGAAGAAGGCGAACTTAGTGACCTGGAATGTGACCTGCAAGGGCTAGAGATACGTGCCGAAGAGAAATAAATAGTGTTTAGGCAAGCCAATGTCAAGATATCTTAAAGAATGTTGACCATTACTTGAAGCACTATCTTATCCCTTAGGTGTTGACCAACCACCCAAATAAACAAGGGGTCACACAATTCTACTATGGATTTCCTCAATAATTTGACAATTGTAGGTGGTCTCTCGAATGTTGGTTGTTCGCCCACTTCCTTACTCACCCACGAGATAGCAAGAGGGAGGTTCTTGGTCAATTCTAGGCTAGGCCACAAAGGAGAAAGGTATACAAAGATTTGAGAACGTGGAGGCCCAGTTGTAGATGCCTATGTGCTCCACATTAGTTAAGATCTCCTGAAATTGAGCTCTATAAACGACCTATCGGTTGATCAAAATCAAGACCCTGCATTGAAGGTAAAGGTAGTATCCTTCTTACCAGTCCTTGGTCTCTGTGTCAGCCTCTCCAACCTAAGTTAAAATTGGATTAGAATCAACAAAGAGATATGTTGTGACTATTGAACCGACAGATGTTCAGGGAGGAAAACTAGGTACTTACATACAACCCTTTATCCACTGGCACCACAAGACCTATTGCACAGTCATAACTTCCCAAGTCCAGTAGCACGGGCCCCTATTATCTCTTCCTATGGATGATTAGGTCTATATCTACTTGCATCCCTGAGATAACCTTGGGAAGGTGAGCTTAGGGCCTACCCACATAAGAGATATACAATATTCTATTGATCTTGAGAAGATTATTGCCTACTGTCTAGAACGGGGAATGCAAAAAACATCAATGGAATGGAGTTAACTAATCAAGGTATTTATTTTTCTTCAGTACCCAAGCTCTTATTACACTTATTTTTTAGCTTTATACACGATCATGTTTGTTTTGGTTATAAATTGGGGTTTTCTACATCATCGTTGCTTAGTGAATTGGGGATTTTGGGCTTGAACATTGTTTAGTGATGGAGCTATGAACAATTATGGCAATTGTTAATTTTTTTGTTTTTCTTTAATGTATATGTTCTAATTTTTTTTATTTAAACATATTCCTAACTATTTTTTTTTATATGATTGAAACATATTCTTAACTACGATATCCATTCAAGTTGTTAATGGAATATAACTTATTGTTTAAAAATTTAGATGTAAACAACATTGAAAGAAAACCACTTTTATAACACTACTAAATTCAAATTACGTGTTGACTATGTACATATTTCACCAAAAGTTTTAGTACCTCCTGGAAGACAGTTCATGGTGGTAGATAGTTCATGGTTGCATTCCTACCAAGAGGTCCAAGGATCGATGTGTACTCTCCTTTGTTGCATAGAGGTAAAGGATCAAAGCTTGTTACTCTAATTTGTTGTAAGGAGGTAAATAGATCGTCTCCATTCTTTGTGAACATGTAAGTTCCTAATTGCATATGGATAGAATTGAAAAGTAATTAATATTTGAAAATTTTGATAGAGCTTAGCAATGATTGTTTGAAACAGAGTTCATTTTTCTCTTGTTCTCTCACAACACCAAGGACCCATATTTTTCTCCCATGGAGGGCAGCATGGATCTATTGAGGTCCTCTTGTGAAGTGGGTGCTCTCTAGGTGGTGGAGACTGACCACATTTCTCATAATAGTTTAAATCCATGACATTGAAATGAAAATGTGTTAATTCACACTGACAAAGCAGAATATAAGGCAAAGGTGTTAATGCACAGATGCAACAGTCTGGAAAAATAATTATTTGCATTTGCAATCATATTAGTATATTTAAAGAGTTGAGATAAAGGTGCATAAAGTATAGGTTATTTGGCAATGTAATTCAATATCATTGTAACTGGAGGATTAATCAAAGAAGCCAAAGATAATTCTGGAATATATTATATTCATTGAAAGGCAATAATGTCTTTGTATTATGTCGGAAGTTGTCCACAATCTTATGTAAAAGAGTATAAAACAAATATCCCATATTTATTATGGAATAGTTTACTCTTGGTAGGAATATTATATAAAGAGATGATAAAAAGGAGAATTATATTATCCCACATGCAATATGTGAGAGTAATTCCTCCATATCTCTTCGTATATAATAATGCCAAGAGTGCCTCTTAAGGCATAACATGTGATCGTCATCTTGTTCTCTCAAGCATTCTTCAATATTTGCATGGGGTAATTGTGGAGTTGCTCTCCTGTGGACGTATCCTAATTGGGTGAACCACATATATCCGATGTATTCTTTTTCCTTTTCTCTTTTTGTTCTTATTATGTTTGATATGTTGTTGGATTCATAGATAGGAGGTTAGTTTAGTTATATTTCTATACCTGTGATTTCTCACATGGTATCAGAGCTTGGTGGCTATGATCTACCACCTTCTATATTTTTATCCAACACAGCTATCTTCATATTTTATTTTGGGCACTGTTATTTTTTGTAGATTTGCCATCAAATCTAGCAACCATTAGACTTCTCTTCAGATCTGAGCATGATTCTATATGTTTGAGTTTTTTTTTTTTAAACCCTAAACCCTAGTTTGTAGATTTTTTGCAAGTTTATTGATTTTTTTTTTTTAAATATATATGAAAATTTGATTCTTCTCAAGTAGATCTATCTCCCGGTTATTCAGTTCTGTTTTTTTTTTAGATCTAGTTTTTTTTTTGCAGGGAAAATTGAGGCCACAACTTTCAGATTCAGTTATAAAACTTTTGGTGCAGAATCTAAAGAAAAAAGTTACAGATATGAGTTTCTCGTGAAAAAATATGCGTTTTGAAAAACAAATTGTCTGATTCGTGTCCAAAAAGCCGAGATATCGCTGATTTAAAATCAACTTTTTTTCAGAAATTTTCTGTACAGACAAAAATATTGCAGAGCTGATATATTTTGACAAAATATCTAGATTTCAATTCGACCTGCATTAATGGATGCAAAATGATCGTGACATTTCCAGAAACAAATTATAAAACAAATTCTGAGACATATTCATCGCGTTATGATCATTTCAAATTTTTGGCTCAAAACCCTTGATCTACTTTAAATAATAATTTTTTTTTGGTAAGATCTTTTCAGTTTATTAATTTTTTCCCCTAGTTTGTCTATTATTTGCATTAGGGTTTATCTCTTTTAAGTTTTTCATCATAATGGCTTCAAAATTAGTTTATGTTCCCGAACTTGTTGGTTCTAAGTATCTTGCATGGAAGAGAAAAATGATTGATGTTCTCAGGAGAAAGAATCTCTCAAGAAGCCCACTAATGCTAAATATCTGGTTATTTGGGAAGAAAGATGTGATCAAGCAAGAGGGCCCATTGGGCAAACAATATCAGATAGTATTCAAGTAAGTATTGAAGCAGAATACAACCTGATTGAGGTATGGAAAATTCTTGCTTCTCTATTTAATAAATCTAATGATATATCTACTTATTACCTAGAAAAGAAAATCCATGAGCTAGATACTAATAATTTTGATAGGATAGAACTCTATATTGCTGAACTGAAAACCTTAAATGAAGAATTAAACAATTGTGGTAAATATTATAAAAAGACCGATACTGCATTAATCATTCTTGTAGAACATAAATTGCCATCATGTTTTGACATGTTCATCCAAACTAGGAATAGAGCTATTGAAATGTCTAAAGGTACCACCAAACCTACTTTTGATGAATTTTGTAAAGGGTTGACAAATGAGAAAGAAAGGTTGATATCTTCAGGTCAATTAACTTCTCATAAAGCTCTAATGGCACATAATAATAAGAATCCTAAGAAAGGTTTTCAACCTAATACTAAAGGTTCATGTTCACACTCTTCAACTAATAATTCTGGTAATGCTTCTAATGTTACTCATGAAGTTAGTAAGAATAAGAAAGTATATGATCCTTGTAAGTATTGTGGTAAAACTAATCATCCTGAAAAGAGTTGATATAAAGGAAAATGCTTAAATGCTAAGGCTAAAAAGCAAGCTTCTAATGAACAACAAGTATCTTTATGTGCGTCTTTTGTTCAATCTAGTAATTCTTCTAATGTGGAATGGAATGGAGAATGGATTCTGGTGCATCTAAACATATGACAAGAAATGCTTCTTTGTTTACATATTATGACAATAATAAACACTCATCTCAGAAAGTGTCTATTGGTGATGGTAAACAACTTGACGTAATTGGTTCTGGTAATGTTCAAGTTACTAATGGTCAATTAGAAGATGTTTTTCATGTTCAAAACATGCCCACAAACTTTCTTTATAGTTATCGTGCATGTCAGAAAGGATATAAATTTGAAGCTTGGTCGAATCAATATGTTCTTAAAGATATCAAACAAAATTTCAAAGTAGTTTCTTCAGGTCATGTTGATCATGACACTAGTTTATATAAGTTTGTTGGTTTTAATTCAACTAAAAGACAACCATTTTATTCCTATGTTGCTCACGCTGATGAATTAAGTCAATTATGGCATACAATATTAGGTCACTTGAATTATGGTAAAATGCCATTGTTATCTAAAATGGTACATGGTTTGCCTAATATTTTGTCTACTAAAGGTGTTTGTGAAGGCTGTGTGCTTGGTAAACATCATAGAGAAATGTTTGAAAAAGGTAAATCTTGGCGTGCTAAATAACCCTTGCAATTAATTCATAGTGATATTTGTGGTCCTCTTGAAACTCCTTCTCTATCTCATGTAGATTATCTTTTTACTTTTATTGATGACTTTAGCAGAAAATCATGGGTTTATTTTCTGAAACATAAAAGTGAAACCTTTGCTAAATTTCAAGAATTTAAATCCTTTACTGAAAAAGAATCTGGTAAAAATATTAAAACTTTGAGATCAAATAACGAGGGGGAATTCATTAAGAAATAATTTGACACATATTTGTCTAAGCAAGGCATTCAACATCAAAATACCGTTCCTTATACGCCTCAACAAAATGGGGTTGTTGGAAGAAAAAAAATAGGACTTTGGTTGAAATGGCTAGTTGTATGCTATATTCTAAAGGATTACATAAAAAAAAAATTAATGAATCCATTTGTTGTGCTAACTTTATTTTAAACAAATTTTCTAAAAAAATAGTCATGCATGTTACCCCTGAGGAAAAATGGAATGGAAGAAAACCCGATATCAGTAACTTTAAGATATTTGGCAGTGAATGTTGGGCTCATATTCCTGATGAAATATGGAAAAAGTTAGAACCCAAGTCCCATAAATGTATTTTCATTGGTTATGATGAGGATTCCAAAGCTTATAGGTTGTTTGTCCATTCTACCCAAAGTGTCATTATCAGACTAAAAAATAGTTGATTTTAAATTAGCGATATCTCTGCTTCAGACACAAAATCAGACGATTTTTTTTTAAACCACATATTTTTTCGCAAGGAACTCAGATCTATAACTTGTTTCTTCAGATTCTGCACCAAAAGTTTCATAACTGGATCTGAAAGTTGTGACCTCAATTTTTCTTGCAAAAAACAAACTAGATAAAAAAACTAGATTTGAATAACCGGGAGATAGATCTCCTTGAGGAGAATCAAATTTTCATATAGATCTACCAANCTACAAAATAGGGGTTATGGTTTTTTGAAAAAAAACAAACATATAGAATCATTTCTAGATCTGAAGAGAAGCCTAATGGCTTCTAGATTTGATGGCAAATCTACAAAAATTAGCAGTGCCCAAAATAAAATATGAAGATAACCCTGTTGGATAAAACTATAGAAGGTGGTAGATCATAGCCAGCAAGCTCTGATACTATGTGATAAATCACATGTATATAAATATAACTAAACTAACCTCATATCTATGGATCCAACAACATATCAAATATAATAAGAACATAAAGAGAAAAAGGAAAAAGAATACACCAGATATACATGGTTTACCCAATTGGGCTACGTCCATAGAAAGGTTGTCCTATATTATCTCCAGAAATCTCCTTCAATCTTACAAGAGACCAACTCCACAATTACCCCATACAAATATAGAAGAATGCTTGAGAGAACAAGATGATGATCACATGCTATTCCTTAAGAGGCACTCTTGGAATTATTATATACCAAGAGATATGGAGGAATTACTCTCACATATTGCATGTGGGATAATATAATTCTCCTTTTTATCATCTCTTTATATAATATTCCTACCAATAGTAAAATATTCCATAATAAATATGGGATATTTGTTTTATACTCTTTTACATAAGATTGTGGAAAACTTCCGACATAATACAAAAACATTATTACATTCCAAGGAATATAATATATTTGACACACAATAGGCACAATATCTCTTTTTTTTTTAGTCTGGTTTCTAGGTTCATGCAACAGCCTCATGAAATTCATTGGCAAGCATCCAAGATAATTCTGCGATACTTAAAAGGGACAGTTAATTATGGTGTATTTTATTCGAGCAGTGCTACAGTTTCACTTCTTAGTTATACAGAGTTTGATTGGGCAGGTACCAGTTCATACAGACATTCTACTACAAGTTATCTATTTCAACTTGGTTCAGACCCAATTTCTTGGTCCAGTTAGAAGGTGAAGACTCTTGCATTATCTTCTTGTGAAGCATAGTACAAAGCAACCAAATAAGAAGCTAAAGAAGCAATATGGTTATGCCATGTTCTTATAGAGCTTGGAATGATTCAGAAATCCACCGCAGAGTTGAGATGTAACCCAAGGTGCAATACAACTTGCTTATAATCTAGTATATCACTCCAAGAAAAAACATCTTGATCTTGATGCACATGATATTTGAGATCTAGGTGCAGATGGTACTATCTTTCTGGAATATTCTCTTACTGAGTAGCAAGCAACTGATATCTTCACCAAATCCATGACAGAGGCAAAGTTTGTACATATTCTCTCTTTGTTGGGGAAGAGGGAAGTTGTCATGAAGGAGAGTATTAGTAATTACTTTGTTGGGCACAAACTTATTTTGAGAAGGAAGTCTATTTTGGGCGTAGGCCTATTTTTGGAGAAAGATATTTTTTTGGGAAAGACCTAATTTTGGAGCACACACAAGAAGTGGCAAGAAAGAAACATGTAGAAAAAGAAGGAAAAGCAACATGAAAGAGGGAAAACAACATGGCGCGTAGGCAGGCAAGCCTAACCATGATAGGGTTAGGGTTTTTGACAAATATTGTAACAAATATAAGACAAAAAGTAGTAAAAATAAGGACCTAGGAGGTCTAGGAGAAAAATGATGATTTTGAGGGAGGATGTCAGTTAAGAACAAAGATACTTGATTATTGTGATTTTGTAAGCTGTTGAGGATAATAAGTCTTGTAGAAGAGTCGAGTAAGGTAGTCTTTGAGGGTTAGGTCACAGGATGAGGAGCATGGTGTGATCTGGTCCGCCTCACATAGGGTTCTTACCATCGTCTTGATTGTATTACAGAACATGTAATGCGTGCAGCGCAATATTTTGCAGTAGAATAAATAAACGAGCATAGAGATAGATCTTTGTGGACGTAGCCCCAAGAGGGGGTGAACCATGGTAAAGTTGTCTGTTATGTGTGATTGTTAATGAATATTTACTTTTTGTTGATTATTATATTATGAATGAATGGTTAAACTAGAAATATCAATATGCATGCATAGGTTTAAAGATGAATAAATAAGAGAAGTAATTGAATAATTAACAAGGATAATGCATGATGAAGGAAGAACACAATCCCATATCCCCACTCATTCCTAGACTGCAAACACTTGAGTATTGTAGTGACCCGTAAAATCTATCTCGGGTGAGAATGCATTGTGCACCCTATGCACAACGTTGCCTTCTGGTTTACCAGGAGGGCCGATAGGTTTTGAGGGTTTTGTTGGAAACCTGCTGAGATTCGAACTTGGGTTAGCCCAAGAAGAAGTGGAAGAGAACAACCAAAAAATGGTTTCGTTACCGGTTGGAAATGCACAGGATTGAGTGGACATAATCCGTGGAATAAACATGCGGAGAATGAAAGTATAGAAGGGAATATTCAGGCCATGGAATCCAATGAAGGCGGAGATTGAAAGATGGTTGAAAACAAAGGAACTTGAGTTTGCATAGAAGGACAACATGAACCCTAAGTTAATACCGTGCAAATATCTTGACAAATACATGTTTAGTGACTTGCATGAGGTATTTTTCTATGATTTCCCACATTTGTTGCAGGAGTGGTTATTGATATTAAAAGACAACCACCCTACAAACCAAATCAGACAGCTAGAGTGGAATCCTATGGAAATCACGTAGTTACAAGTTAATAAAAAATTACGCGCATAGTAGATTTCTGGTTAGGCAATATTGTTGCAGGGTTTATCACCGAATTTGCTGTAGGTACCACGAATTCATACACTGCAGTAGAGCAAGATTTTATAAGGGGACCCAAAGGTAGGTACATCAGATTATTGTATACTTCAATCAAGACTTTATTGTATGACAACGGTGTGATTACAATGGATTCAGATAATTAAACTTCCCTGCGTGCATGGGGGAAGCGCTGACAGGAGGTTGAGATATGGAAGAGGAGATGGATAAGGGAAAGAAGAAGGAGGCCATGGACCCAATCATGCTGGAAGAAGACCAAATAAAGCAGATAATGGAAAAAGATAGAAAGACACACAATAGAGTACCCTACCAATATAAAATGAATAATAAGAAGAGAGCCATAGCCAACATAGAGGGCTTAGCAAGCGATGAAGAGGAGGTAGAGGATATCCAAGCTATGGAGAATATTGAGGGAATCCAGCGCACAACATATGAAAGGAAAACAGGAGGTCCAAGGTCAGGGACAAAAGGTAGAACTCCAATCCAGATCACCGTCGGTGTGGAACCTACAATCCCATGTGCGACTAATACACCAGAAAGAACACCAACGTTTAGACAATCGTATTTTAGGGGAAGAAAAGAAACAAGACATGGATATAATAAAGGATCATCAACTGGGGGAGCCAGTTCAGGAAGTAATAGTCAATTTTCTACACCGCGCAAAGGCAGCAGTTCAACACAGTTTATAATGACAGGACATGATCCCACAATAAGATTACTAGAATTTCGAGGAGAGGCATCAGAGGACCATGAAAAGAACTTATTCATCTGTGAGAAAATCTAGGAAGCAAAGTATATCACATGTGAGGATACAAAACTCATGCAGTTAGCAATCACACTATGAGACCGCACACTGGACTGGTATATGAGCCTAGATGTAAATAGTCAACAGGGAATACCAAAGACTATTGCAAACGTGAAAAAAATACTGGTAAATAGATTTGAGAAGCCCAACTCAGAAGACTAGTACATGAATGAAATGATTGAAATTAGACAAAAAAAAGGTGAGTCTGTTTGGGAGATTGATCAGAGGTTCAAACATCTGAAATGCAAGTTGAAATATGCAATTACTGATATGCAATATAGGCACTTATTTGTGAACGCACTGTTACCACACTTGAAATACCCATTAAGACAACAAAAATTCCAAACTTAGGTAGAAGCTTTGCATGAATCCTTGCAACTGGAAGATAACCAGTATCAAAAGACAGATCCAACAATAGAGGATTTGAAGGAGGATTTGAATAATCTATCATTTCAACTTAACCAAAATAAGGGTAAATAGAAAAGAGAAGATGTTTGGTGTACCCTATGCAGGATAGAAGGACACCATAGGAACGAATGTCCAACTTTTGTGCAGTATATGACAACAGGTGTACCAAACCCCTTGCCAACAGGAGGACCATGGTGTGAGATTTGTAAAATGCATGGGCATGATCCATATCATTGTCCAATGATGTAGAAGTATAAGAAAATACCAAAAAGTTCATATTGCAATTTTTGCAAATCAACGGGTCATGATGATAAGGATTGTAGAACGATGGAGTTGATGAGAGAAATAACTTCAAATACTTATAGGGTGCAAGCATAAATGATGACAAGACAAGCTACACCTCATTTCATCCAAGTACAATCACCATACAACAATGTGCAACAACAATACAAAAAATGCGCAACCGCAGTATAATAATGCACAACCATAGTATAACCTCGCACAATATAACCAGGTACCTCAGTACAATGCACCAAGAGGAGATCGAGGTGGAGGACAAGGCAGAGGAGGATTTGGACGAGGTAGAGGACCAGTAGTGTGAAAAAACTGCCAACAACCAGGACATTATGCAAGGGATTGTCCACTTCCACCAGCGACATGTATGTACTTTCGCGCAGCAGACCATGACACAAAAGACGTCCCAACACTCTTGGGGAAGATCCAGGAAAAAAGGAACCAAAACAACCAGAATGTCCAATGGATTTCTGCAGAAGCCAGGGATGATGGGAGAAACATCAATATATTCATGCGAGGAGGAGCCAAGACTAGAACTAATGCATCAAGACACGATCTAATTCAACACCAATAGGTTAAGAAGAACATTGAGCCACATAAGCAGTTTGACGTGTGGAAAGAAAAGGAAACATTTAAGGAGGCTAGTCAAGAGTGTCTCAAGCAAAATGTTGTGTCTACATCAGTCGTGCAACAAACTCAGAACCCATCGATATATGAGATTCCATTCTCAATGGACCATACCAATAAAGAACAACCTCCAGAGCAAGTATGTACCATAAAGACTTTTCTACAATCCCGTGTTAAGTTATTGAATGATCCATCATATGTTACAGTCTTACAAAATATGCTAGAAATATGTAACATAGATGTAGAAGGGAAGTTAGAGCAGAAAAAAATCAATCAACTCCATACAAGAAGAAGGACAAGCAGAGAATTTAGACTAAATGCCAACATTGGGGATTTTAATATGGGCCATGTTATAGTGGATTTAGGCTCTGAAGTAAATGTCTTACCTAAGAAGACATGGCAGTGTATGGGGGAACCCACCCTAGGATATTCACCTGTCCAGTTGAAACTAGGAAATCAACACAGAGTGTTACCAATTGTAAGGCTTAAAGGTGTGACAGTATATTTGGATGGAATGCACACTATGGCATATTTTGAAGTAATAGAGATAGTGGCTGGAACAACACCTTACCCAACATTACTTGGATTGGATTTGGATTTAGATAACGAAGATATAATCAACCCGAAGACAAGAAAAATGACTTTTGAATCATGTGAATATAGAGTCATTGCACCATTGGATCCTTCAGAAGGAGAAAGGTTTCTATAGGCCGCTTGTTTGGATCTGGAAGAAATAAACCAGTTATATAGAACCACCGCGCGATAATAGGATTATGTTAACCCAACTGCATATGGGGTACTCAATTGGAGAAACATTACATCATGTGGTTCTAACTCAGACACATGTTTGGAAAATTGGAAACAACGATTACATGGAGTGTCCACAAGGAGGTGGCGCAAGAATAGATCACGCAGTAAGATGGGTTGGTACAAAGATAAGAGAACCTCCCAATTTTCATGGGCTAAATGACTTATATGAATTCTTAACAAAATATGAAGATGACTTGTTAGAAAATTAGAGGCTCTTAGCCCTAGATATTCCACTCAAGGAAACACCTGCAAGATGGTGGGGTGCACACAAAGAAACAATTCAACACTGGTATCAATGCAAATGACTAATGTGCATTAGATTTGGCACAGAACATGGGAGCAATAAAATGCATATGTATGATGGGTAAGGAACACTAGTGGAACACTTGGCGAAGTGTAAGACACAATGGAGGATGACATCATCTGAGGAATGGCCTCATCACTTTATCCATACATTGGAAGGAATCCCAGGGAACTGGTATATAGACCAGGAGATGCGCAGAGGCACTACAGAGTGGATAGGATTACAATAGAATTTTTTGGTAACCTTCTCATTTGAACATGAGAACCCCAATATTGATTCAACGTTGAAGCTGATACGAGGAGTCATATTTTTTGATGAACCAGAAGTGGAATTCATGACAGAGTATCAACAATAGAACATGCAGACAGTCAAAGAGTTACTCTCATGATATCATGTGGAAGAGGAAGCAAATATGATCCACGCAACATTCAGATTACAGAGATTGAGGGAGAAAGAGAGGTGGAAGTTCCATATCTGGAGTCAGAAGTATTTACTGCACCAATCAAAGTTAAGAAAGTCAACATTAGGATGAATGACAATCCTAACATGGAAAGTACTGGAGACTATTGGGATGAGCAAATAGTAGAAAGAATAACATAGTTACTGCGCGAATACAATGACATGTTTCCAAAAACCTTTACATAGATGAAAGGAATAGCAGGAGAGCTAGGTGAGATGAAGATACCCCTCAAATCTAAGGCTCAACATGTCAAATAAAGACCTTATAGACTAAATCCAGTGTATAAGCAAAAAGTGAAAGCAAAAATTGACCGAATGTTGGACGTTGGTATCATAGAACAAATAAAGGAATCTGAATGGATCAGTCCCATGGTAGTCCAAGAAAAGAATCAAGGGGGGATAAGGATTTGTGTAGATCTAAGGAAAATTAACGATGCTTGCTTACATGACCCTTTCCCTACCCCTTTCATAGATGAAGTCTTAGAAAATGTGGGAGGTCAGGAAGCATACTCATTTATAAA
>JASDQU010372164.1:95301-110857 GCA_032191745.1 Picea mariana | reverse complement strand
ATCCCCTAAAGTGTTGCTTATATAACTTGAAATCAACAGTAAATAAGTGAAATACAAACTCATATTTTGTACTCAAATCAATAGTGAATAAACAATAAAAATACTTGGAATTTAATTGAGTGATTGCTCCAAAAGCCAAACATATAGTAAGACGATCAAATGGGTTTATTATTAAACCTTAACAATAAGTGAAATGACTTCAAAACATCAATGAACAACTCAGGTTTTGTATACAATGTACCGACAAAATAAGGATGATTAGATTGAAAAATGCATGAGTAAAACAACAGTGAAAAATTACATCATACATATAATTAGAGTTTAGGTGACAAGCTAGTTAAGGTGAAAAATCATCATCATAATCATCTCCATTGCCACCAGGATTAGAATCCATATCACTTGTGTGTGCATCTTCTTGATTTTATTCGTCATAATAATGTGTGGCATGCAATACATTCTCTCTCCCAATCTCTTCGTTGGTAATCAAAGTCTTTTATTCAATCACTCTATCATCATCTTCAACCACTTCCTCGAATGTTTCTTGTAAATTATTGATGTATTTCCCATCAAGTATTATATATACAACTTCCATGAATTTTTGTTTCGAACAACACTTTGTTTGAATGACATATTCCCATCCTGGGCTTCTTACATCATCAATTAGAAATGATTGGTTAATTTTAAGAGGGGAGACATACAAATCATCCATGTTTGATAAAAATTGACATGTATTTGCACGTACAAATCCATACTCATCATGTTCTACTGCAGATGGTTTGACCCACTTACATTTAAAAAATACAAGACTATTTTCACCATAATCAACTTGAATAATTTCATGGATGAATCCAACATTAAATTTATTTTCGGTTTCATGAAGAAATTCAACACTAACAACACAATCACAATTTGCCTTTCCTTTGTCCTTTTCTTCCACTCTTAAATGAATACCATAGGCCCACATTCCACTAAACTTCATATCCCATATATGTGGAAGTTGTGAAAGCTCACTTTCCTGCACTGTTATATCTTGACCTTCTTCTTTTGCATCATTGACTGGATTAACAATCCATTCTTCAGATTTTGGAAAAGAATCACCTCCAATCAAATCATGATGTATGTGCTTGAGGTTGATGTTGCATCCATGTTTTATTCTCTTCTTCATATTTCCTACATAGAATATGAACATATAAGATAATAAGATTAATAATGTAAATCTGTAAATGCAATTGAATCAATAAATTATTGTGAAAAAAATATTTTCACCTGCGCCACTTGTTGAATGAAGATATGTTCTGAATAACATAGGCATGCATCACACTTTTTCTTCATGAGATAACTTAAAGTGCCTTTCATTTCCTTCTAATACTTCACCTTCAACTCTCTCATCTCCATCATCATCCCATACATGTTGATTGATACTTTTAAAATCCTTCATATATTCTATGCAAAATCCCATGACCTCTTGCATTGAATATCCCTCAGACATGCTACCTTCTAGTTTTTCCCTAGTACAAAAAAATGTTTTCAAAACATTCATATATCTCTTTATAGGATACATCCATCTCGTTCTTACTGGGCCATAATTCCCTAGTCCGTCTTCAAGATGTATCAAAAGATGCATCAAAATGTTAAATATTGTTGGTGTAAATTCACGTTCCAATAGACAAAGAACTTCAACAACCTCCTGCCTCAAACTAACAAAGTTCGAAGGATCTAATACATGTAAAATCATCCTCTTTAATATTATCCCAACCTTATAATTTCCAATCTTGATCCCTTTGCCAAACTTGATATATTGACCACAATAGGTAAAATATTCTCGATTATGACATGATAGTCATGGGTCTTGAGGCCTCTTAAGGTATTCATGTTAGTTTGGATTTTGATATTACTACTTACATATCCAGTGGGAATGCAAGTCTAAGACATCAAATTTAAGAATTGTGCACGCTGTTCCTTTCTCCATACATAAGGAGCACTGGGTTTTCTATATTTTTCATCATCATATTTTTCAACCCAAAGATTTCGACGAATCTTTAGTTGTTTCAAGTCTTCATGTGATGAAACAGTATCAGAAGCACCAAAAAGAGTTTCTATAATAGCATAGGCTATATTTTTCTCAGTATGCATAAAGTCAACAATATGCTTGATGGCTATATCCTTAAAGTATGGAAAATTATAAAATATGCACAATCTTTTTACACCACTTTACATGGATCATCTCTACTACCAAAAATCCCACCACTTCCAATAAACAACATTCATTTCTGTCCATTCTCAATAATTTATTCACTCAGTATTGGTAATGGTTCTTCACGATTCTCTTCCTAGCGATTGAAACGTGTTTTTTTTTGACGATATGGATGATCCATTTTCAAGTAAGCATGATGTCCACAATAAATACACTTATGCAAACTTCTTGAGTGCCTCACAAAAATCCTAAAATTTGCAGCAAGGACATCCATGGTATCCATGAACATTGAGACCAGTCATTGTGTCGTATGCAGGAAGATCATGAATTGCAAACGATAAGGAAGCTATTAAAGTTAATTTGATTGAATGACCATCCCTCAGTGATTCAATTGCTTCAATTCCTTTCCACAATTCCATTAGCTCATCATATAATGGCTCTAAATAAGTATCGATTTTATCTGAAGTCACACTTTCTTTCCAGGTATAATCAATCATAACATTAAGAAAAATGGTTTAGTTGCTAACCATGGAGGCAAGTTATAATTTATTAAAAACATTGTCAAAGTTTACCATTTAGTACTTTGATATGAGAATGGGTTCACCCCATCTAGATCCAAACCCGACCTTATATTATGAGGATCTTGAGAAAAATTGGGCCATCTGTTATCAAATTTCACCCACATCTTAAAATCAGGCACATGTTGTTGTTTTCCTTCAGTGCTCTTATTTCGAGCATGCCATTGCATAAGCTCACCGATGTATTTTCACCTATACATTTGAAGTAATCGTGGGATTAGTGGAAAGTGGCGAAGAACCTTCCTAGGAAACAAAGTTTATTTCAACATTGGTCTATACCTCCCTTCTTGAAATTTTGGACATTTTGTCTCACTTGCAAGATTTTTGTGAAACAATACAAAACCATTCACACACGTGTGTATGTTTTCATACCCTAATCCTAGCTTAGTGATTTTATTTTTACATTGAATTCATTTTTTTGGCAATGTGGAGTCATGTGGTAACAACTGACTTAATAATGATAATAACACATGTAAACTCTCATTTGTCCAACCATGCACCACTTGCAATTTTAGAATTTGAAGGATTGTTTTCAAATGACTTAACTTGCAATTAAAATACAAAGTCTTTAAAGAATCCTCCATTGAATTGGCCCAACCATCGTTTAGACCTCATTCAACATTTTATGAACTTCAAACCCTTCATTTAACATTGTTGCATATTCATCTATGTTTCATGCCACTTCAATGATGTTTGGTACCTCTTCATATATCATACTACGCAATTGTATCATATATTCATAATAATTTATGGTCCAAGGGCTTACACCACTATGCCCATGTCTTATCATATGTTGATAAATCAAATTTCTTTTTCTCACCTTTCCACCAAGACAATCATTACATGGACATCGATATCTGTGCATATCATTCTCATCAGATATTATCTCACCATATACATGGTATTAATCTGCTTTCAACCTTCGAATTTGACTCATCTTTGATGTTCTGCATTCCAATATTAATTTGATATGTTAATTAACAAATCTCAGGTAGTTTAGATGGTACAAGGGCACAAAATCAACTAAGTTGTTATTAACAACAACAACATTGACAAGGAACTAAGATAGTCTATGAGTTTTCATTTTGTAGTTGTGAAGTGATCCACGTGGATATCAGTGGCCACCCACCTTTTCCAACTCCCTCAAATCAATTTTCTGGCAATTATGGCAATTTACTATTTTTAGTAGTTTTTAACTTCTGGGGCCATTTTGAGGGCATAAATGAAGGTTTTTCAAGATAAAACTTCTCAATGATATCCAAAGGCCCTGATTGATCCCCAAAAATGAATCTCCTCGACGATACCTTTCCAATGGGCTATCGTGTGCCTAAAACAGAGATCGTATGCAAAAGTTACGACCTCGAGAAGTTGATGTACTAACTTACCCAAACGGGGCTCACATGACTTTTGGCATTTCATCTCTTAGGGTTAGGTTTTGGATGTATAGGGTTTTTGAAATTCCTGTTTATTGTAAAAATTCCTTCAAAGACTCATTTTAATCATTTTCTTGCGAATGAGCGCAACCGTCACATCTCTTCTCAGAGATAAGCCGTTACCATTCTAGCAAGATTGTTTTCCGCTACATTTTACAGTTTCAGGTTATTTCCTTATTGAATAGAAAACTAGTTTACTATATCTCTATTATTCTGTGTTAAGAATATTTTAATAATATGTATTCATTTTTTTCTTCTCATAAAATCTGGATCAGTGGTATCAAAGCGATCTGCTCTTGTCGTCTTAATGCATGTCCCCAACGAGGTCAAGGTACAAAGAATTGGGTCTTGAGCTTGTTTCTCTTGAGGACAAAAGCTATCGCACGCCAAAGAGACCTCTCATGGAAGGAGAAAAGAAATATGACAGGACAAGAGATCCTTTCAAAATGTTGTTTGAGGAAGCTCTCACGCAACAGAGGAACGAGATGATGGATAGTTTCACGCAAATCCTTTGGCGACTACCAACATGCTATGCATATTCCTCGAGCAGAGGCGCCTCCCCCTTCAAAGTACAAATAAACTTCAATATTCCTATATTTGAAGGTAAGATAGAAGTACATGTTGTAGACAAGTGGTTGAATCTACTAGAAGGGTATTTTTCTATCCATAACTTTTCGAATAGAGAAAAGATTACTTTTGCACTCCTCAAAGTCATTCCCCATGTCAAAGATTGGTGGGAAACTTTCTGTGAGAAAAAGGAAACAGAGGAACCCTCATTATTTACAGTCCCAACCACCTGGGAATCCTTCAAGGATTACATTAAGGAACAATACTACACTTTCAAAAGTTATGACGACTTGTATACCAAATGGACCACACTGCGGCAAGAAAGAGACCAAGTAGTGCTAAAGTTCACATATATCTTCCATACCTTGCACACCAAGATGGGTATCAAAGATTCAGAGCGACATATGGTGTTGAATTATTTCGGTGCTCTACAGAGATACATCCAAACCGAAATGGAATTTATGGACATCTCATCCTTGGGTGCGACCTACCGATATGCTGTCAAAATCGAGCAGAAGCTCAAACAAAAGATGTGGAAATTTGGGCCTGGGAACCCCTCACAGCAAAATCTAGAAAGTGGTGCCCCCAACCCACAGAACAAAGGACAAAGCAAATATGGGCAGTATTAGGACAACCAGTCCAAGCCACAAGAAAAGAAGGACATCAGAAAGGCAAAGAAACATACTGGGAAGTGGTGTAAATTCCATAAGAGCCCTTGGAATAACACTGTTGACTTCCTCTCAAAGCAGTCGTTGATGGCCGAAGAGAAAGCCTTTGAATAAGATGCATGTTCTGACTCTGAGTCAGAACTAGAAAGGGAAAGACAAATCATTGACACAGAACCTAGTGCCACCGTTGCTACCACCAAGCTACATCCTGGTGAACCAGAAATGCCAGAAGAAGATGAGTGCCTCTTCCATTCACATATGTGGGTAAAAGACACTCTGCTAAACTTGATAGTTGATAGCGATAGCCAGAAGAACCTCATCTCAGCAGAGGTCGTCAAACGACTGACCTTGCTGACAACACCGCACCCACAACCCTACACCATTGGATGGCTCCGCCAAGGAAGTGATCTCCGCATCAACCAACAATGTTGATTGTCATACGACATCAAGCCCTTCAAAGACGAGGTATTGTGTGATGTTGCTCCTCTCGAAGTTTGTAATGTTCTTTTGGGCCAACCTTATTTATGGAAACATCATGCTGTATATGAGTCTAGGCCTTGTAGTGTTATTATTACTTTGAAAAGGAAATTGTATAGGATACCCAAGGAAGTCCCTCCTAGTGCTATTTCTTTGATCTCTGCCAATAAATACAGGAAGGTCATCTCTTAGACAGGGAAATTTTTCTTCTTCGTGATTCTCTCTCAGAGTGAGTGAAAGATCACAGCCACATCCAGGGCCTCCGTGACCGATCTCTCCACACAACATAAGAAAGTGGATAAGGTTGTGGAATAATACTCAGATATATTCTCCTCTCCTACTGGGGTACCTATACACTTCCAGGTCAAGCATCCCATCGATCTGACCCTAGGCGCACCGCTACCAAATGGTCCAGTTTACCATCGCTCTCTATTAGAAAATGAGGAGATCAAGAGGCAGATCCAAGAACTACTCCACAAGGGGGACATATGTCCCAACTCATCACCTTGTGGGAGCCCAATCGTGTTGGTGTAGAAGAAAGACGAGACTTAGCAACTCTGCATTGATTACCGGGCCCTGAATAAAATCATAGTCTGAAACTAGTACTCGATTCCTTGAATTGAAGACATCCTTGATTAGCTCATGGGGGCCAATACTTCAGTAAGATTGATATGAATTATGGATACCACCAGGTCCCAATAGAACTGACAGATGTATGGAAGACCGCCTTCAAGTCAAAATAAGGTCTTTTTGAATGGCTGGTCATGCCCTTTGGTTTGACAAATGCTCCAACAACTTTTATGAGGATGATGGATGATATCCTACAAAATTTCACCAATACTTTTGTAGTGGTGTATCTAGATGACATCCTCATCTACAACAAGACTTGGGAGAAACAATTGCAGCATATTCAGCAGGTTCTACACACCCTGTGACAACACAAACTATATGCAAACTTGGAAAAATGATCATTTGGAATGGACAGGGTCCATTACTTAGGATACATCATTAATCGACATGGTGTGCATGTGGATCCAACGAATATCCAGGTCATTCGTGACTGACTAGCCCCAACCACGCTCACTGAACTTCGAAGCTTCTTGGGCCTCGTCAATTTCCATCGCAGGTTCATGTTGGGATTCTCTCATATTGCATGGGCCCTCAACCAAGTAACTAGAGGTGGTGGTAAGGCAAAATTTGTGTGGGGCCTGTCCCAAAAACAAGGCTTCGATGAATTGAAGAAGCGTTTGTGCTCATACCCAGTACTTTCATTACCAGACCTGTAACATTCCTTTGAGATCGAGACAGATGCTTCAGACTATGCTGTGGGCACCATTCTCACTCAACACGGCCACCCTGTGGCATATCATAGTGAGACACTATCAGATGATGTTCGTAAGTACCCTACTTACAACAAAGAAATGTACTCCATTGTGAAATACTGCCTCTAGTGGAGACATTACATTGTGGGGAAGGAGACAATCATCCACATTGATCACAAGCCACTACAATTCATGCAGACCCAAGGAAAATTGCAAAATGACTGCCATCATAAGTGGTCCACATACTTACAATAGTCCCACCTCAACATCAAGTATAAAACAGGAAGTACCAAATGAGTTGATGATTGCCTCAACCGACCTCCAGTCGCGAAACTCACCACAGTGCTAGACTCTTGCAGCCACGAGATCTCCAGATGACCCCACCTCTACGAGACATACCCTGACTTCTCCACCACCTACCAAATGTTGGGCGCCAAATCGGTGGTCGCTAATTTCCATCTTCAAGATGGGTCATTGTGTTGTTTGGGCCATCTCTGCGTTCCATCAAGCGAGCATGCGAAGATTATTTAGTAATATCACTACAGTCAGGTGGCAGGACACTTTGGCGTAAAAAAGACAATGGTAGTGCTACAAAAACATTTCTACTGGTCGAAACTTCGATAAGATGTCAGAAAGTATATTAGGTCCTGCACCACCTGCGCTATTACCAAACCGAACACCAAGAAACATGTCCTATACACCCCTCTGCATACTCCTGACATGCCACGGGAATCCATCTCAATGGACTACATGTCGGGCCTCCCATCCATCAAGAGGAGAAATGACTGCGTTTTTGTGGTTGTTGATCTTTTTTCCAAGATGGCGATTCTAGCCACCTATAAGAAGAACAACACAATAGAAGCCACTTCCAAGATCTTATTTGAAAAAGTATGGGTACATTTTGGGATCCCACAAACCATTATCTCAAACTGTGATAGTCGGTTTCTCAGCAAATTCTGGTCGAGCCTCTGGTCACTGTTGGATACCAAGCTCACCAAATCCACTACCTTCCACCCCCAGACAGATGGCCAAACTAAGCCTGTCAATCAGATGATTATACATATATGTAGCATGTACAATTCAAAACACCCCCGCACATGGGATGAGAGTCTTCCCTATGTCCAACATAGCTACAACCGAGCCCTACATAGCTCAACTGGCCAAATCCCCTTTCAGGTGGGGTTGGGATTCCAACCATTGGGCCCCATGGCTATTGCACTACCCCTGGTGACCACCTCAGTTGACTCATCCCCTGCTCCAACATAAGATAACAAATCCACCCGATTCATTGAGAGGATCCAACACAACAGCTAACAAGTTCAGGATATTCTACAGAAGTCTAATGCCAAGTACAAGTAGCGCCATGATCAACATCGGGTGCCACATAAGTTTCAGGTGAGAGACAAAGTTTGGTTGCACTTGCAGAAATAACACCTTATAGGGCCCCATCAGAAGCTTAGCCCACTCCGTTATGGGCCATGCACCATCACCAAGGCTGTGGGTGACAATGCTTTTGAGCTCAACATTCCCCCTTTCCTTGGCCTTCACCCAGTCTTTAATGTGGCTCTCCTTCGACCATATTTACCCCCATTATTGGACACCTTCGAGATAGCAGAGTAGTTGAAACCAACAGAGCTCAACCCTGAATTCATGAAACACAAATCCAGTGATCATATTGTGGACACACATATCAAGGGCACTCGACAACAAAAGATCCAACTTTATCGAGTGATCAAAGTAGGGCAACTCCTGCACCAAGGCAAGTGGCTTACCCAAGGCCAAATTCAACATAAATTTTCTCATCTGATGGGGGAACTCAATGCAATGGATTCCATTGCTTCCTAAGGAGGGAGGATTGATCCAGGTGGATATCAGTGGCCACCCACCTTTTCCAACTCGCTCAAAACAATTTTTTGGCAATTTTGGCAATTTACTATTTTTAGCAGTTTTTAACTTCCAGGGCCATTTTGAGGGCCTACATGAAGGTTTTTTGGGATAGATATTCTCAATAATACCCAAAGGATCTAATTGAGCCCCCAAAATGAATCACCTCGATGATACCTTTCCAACGGGCTATCGTTCACCTAAATGAAGATTGTATGCAAAAGTTATGACCCCGAGAAGTTGATGTAATAACTTACCCAAATAGGGCCCACATGACTTTTGGCGCTTCCTCTCCTAAGGCTAGGTTTTTGGATGTCTGGGGTTTTTGAAATTATTTTATATTTTAAAAAGGCCTTCAGATCCTCATTGTAATCATCTTCTTGCAAATGAGTGCAACCACCACATCTCTTCTCAGAGATAAGACACCACCATTCCAACAAGCTTGTTTTCCGCTGCATTTTACAGTTTTAGCTTATTTCCTTATTTAATAGAAAACCAGTTTTACTGTATTTCTGTTATTCTGTGTTAAGCATCTTTTAATAATCTGTATTCATTTCGTTCTGCTCATAAAATCTGGATCATGAAGAGAGGTTGGGAAAAGGAAGCATTTCTAAGAGAAACCAATAGGAAATGAGAAAGGTGTTGTAGAAGGAGGAGTTTATCAGCCTTGGTAGATTTGAATCCTCTACAGTTTGGTAGTCTTGTGGAGGATGTAGTTCTTACTGCAACTTCCCACTCTCTGTTTTGGCCAAGTTATTTCATATTAATGATTTTGGGGGCACTTGAAGGAGATTGAAAGAATTTTTTTTATGAATTTGATGTCTTTTATTGCAGATTAATGATTTTGAGGGCACTTGAAGGAGCTTGAAATAATTTTTTTCTAAAACTATCATAGTTACATTTTTTCTAAAACTAATAGAGTTCCATTTTTATGATATTGAATAATGCTATAAAGTGACCACACTTGTGATTCTAGTTTAGATATACTAGCTTCAACACAACAACACCGACATCAAATATGTCATTCACCAGGGTTTTCCAAACAACACATATAGGGTCTTCCAACCAAAACAGACATAGACTATGGTGCCTCTAGTTATTATTACTCCTAGTGTATCCATGACCAAGAGGACCCTATGTGTAACCACAAACCCCTTCATGAATACAGGCATAGCTAGCTAGAGATGTCCTTGTTTTTGAAAGTAGAAATGATCATGCAGAAGTAGAAATACATGGGAGGATATATCTTAGACTTGAATCATGAACCCTATTCTACATGAGGTCACTACTAACTTACCCATTATAGTTGAAGAGAAACAAGAGGAACATTAGTTAGAGGAAAACTCTTCACCTACTAGTAGAATGAAACTCTTATCTATAGAATATTTAAATAATGACTCGGTGATTGAAAACAATGGACCCCTTTCTTTTGACAAATGTTTTGAAAAAACTAAGCATACAACTATTGATCAATTATCTTGTGCAATAACTGAGAATGTACAACTAGTTTTCATGGACACTTGGAGTTTGTATTTATGTAATAACAAGAGTATTTTTATTGGATGTACTTTCATGGAACATATTACAATACCTAAGAAAGAAAGTGAATCATATGCGAAGGAAATTTTTTATTACCCAAACTATGAATTTTTTTATACATTGTACCCTGATTTATTTGTTGACCTTGACTCATAGAAAGTTAATTATGACTTCCATGTATTTGAAAATGTTGGTTTAGTAGCATAGGAAATATATATAGGAAATGTTTAGTGGCATAGTCAACTGAGAGATTAGGATTTGGAATAGGAGTTGAAGGAGCTAGATAATTAGTCCTTATCCAACCCATGATCAATTAGGAGTTTGAGGAGCTGAATTAGTCAATATACCACCCATAGCCAGTCTTCAGGGAGGGGATAGAGACATTTTGGTAGGGGATTGAGAGAGCCTTTCACCATTAACCAGAATCATTCCATTCACCTTTCAATAAAATCATTTCACCTTTATAATCTCAACTTAAGCCATTCACCTTTAGCATTTATCCCCTCTCCTCTCACAAAACAACACCTCACCTCACCTAAGAACTAGAAATCAGAACCATTAGACTTACCCTCACAAGCACTGAATCACCCACCCCACGAAAAAAAATTGGTCAATTTTTAATGAGGTGCAGAGTGATGGTAGTTTTCAATTGATAGATGTGTAAGATTATCTTGATTTACACAACTGGGAAAAAATTTCCAATTAAATTATGTCAACAATATTTTCTCTATGAGGTTCCTTAAAAAGCTTATTGAAATGAATTTTTTTCACCTCAACCATCTCATAGAACCTATGATATTTACCTCCCACCTCATTCTTAACACTCCAAATGGTATTTGATATTTTCATCATCTTTGCATAGTTTTGAAAAAATCAGGTGTTTTCATCTCCCCGTGCTACCCAAGCTGCTCTAGTTTTTTGCCTCCATTTTGATTCTTCCTAGTCAAGAAACATTTTTTTTCATGGCTCCAAAATATTTAAGTTACTTATCTCTTCTTCATTGAAAATTCCATTCATGTTAGGTTTGAAATTGTTAGAAATTTCTTCTTCCAGTATCCATGTCTACTCTTATGGATCCTTGAGTTTGGATTTGTCCCACTCAACAAATTTTATTTTTACAATTTTAAAATTGTCACTAAATTAAAATGTAACAGATTCCTCCAACCTATCGTCCATATGTTTCCATTCACTATCATGCAAATACCTAAATTTAATATCCTTATACCAATGAGAGTTGAATTTAGAAGGGCTTGGGGGATTTTTTCTGCCTCTCCCACTAGGAGAAATATGGGAACATGAACAAAAATATGCAACAATCCCCTTCGAACTAATCTTCATCAAAATAAAATACTACGATGTGAATCGTTTAAAATGTATATCAACTTATTAAACCAAATGAAATTTTTTACCATCTTTGCATGCACAAAAGGGTTGTTGTGATAGGCAAGCTTGTTTTAAATTTTTTCATTCATAAGACTTCTGGGTAGCTATGGAATCTATGTATTGCAAGTTAGCTTAATCAATAAGATATATAAGTACTTATATTAACTTAGAAATTCATCTTAGGATAAATTATATTTATAAATAAATTATAAACTAAAACCTCATCATTGAATTGGGCCTGTCAACTATTTTATGTAGAATATAAAATATTTGTTGTATGTGGCATGAAATAATGGAATTGGAAACCATATTATATGTCATGTCAATCAAAATTGGAACAATAATATGCAACAATAAATTGTTGAGGCCATAAATTCAAGGTTCATTACATAGGAAAAAAGATCAAACAATTTGGACTTACTAAACTGCATAGAAGAACTTGCTTTAGTATTGGGATCCTTATGTGGGACAATTTTTTAGTGAGATTTAAGACCCAAGTGCATATTTTATCCTTTCATGTAAAATTTTGGTCTCATGTAATTATAAAGTTTTTAAAATGACAGTACATACCCATTAAGGCCTTTATTTCATTGCTCTTGAGGGTTACAACTATTTGCATATTTCTAGTGATGCATTGCAAACCTATTTGTGTGTGTCTCATATTAATAAAGATTCAAGTAAAGGAAGATGGGGACATAATTTTTGAGAATCACTAGAGTGATTCATCAAATTCAAAAGTACATTAGGGTAGAGATCACAGGGAATTTCTTTTATCTCGCGTATAAATAAGGTATATATAAAACATAAAAATACTAATTGTAATTTTATTAATAATAATCAATTATGACTAATAACAAATGAAGAAAATGCATCATCCAATCATACAATTTGAAATTTAAATAGGTCAATCCACACATCATATAATGATACATTCATTAAATACCATCTAAAAATAGCTTGTGACATGTCTTCTCCTTATAAGTGTTGCACTAGTCATTTAGAAACATTAAGCTCAAATGTGTTGCAATAGTCATTTAGAAACATTAAGCTCAAATGTGTTGCAATAGTTCTTTGTAATCATTGATGTCAATTTGAGTCTTTATAAGATAAGGTAAGTCAACATAATTTTAGTAATGTCCAATGAATGACCATAAAAGTAGGTCAATGAGAATAAAACAACACGTTCAATGTAGGCACGAAAAGTGGGAGTGAAAAATCAGCTCCCCAATTGATATTGAAAGAAGAGAGAGAAAGAACTAAGTGTCTATCAAAAAATTCAATTTTTAACTAAGAGAAGATATACATAATGTGCAAGTATAAGAAACATGATAGAAATTTAAGAGTCTCAACACTGAACAAAAGAGAGGATGTCAAGGATTTCTAGTGCTCATGTTGGCTACTAAGGGTGAGGCCTTCAAAGGCATACATAATCCTATGGAATACATGGAATGGATTGATCATCCCTCCTTCAAATATTAACTTATTCCTTACTCTCCATATAAAAATACATGCAATGGAGGCACAAAATGTGGGAGTGAAAAAGAAACAACCCAATCAATATTGAAAGAAGAGAAAGAACGAACTAAGTGTCTATCAAAAAATTGAATGTTTAACTAAGAGAAGATATAAATAATATGCAAGTACAAGAAATATGTTAGAAATTTAAGAGTATCAACATTGAACAAAAGACAACATGTCAAGGCTTTCTAGTGCTCATGTTGCCTACTAAGGGTGAGTCCTTCAAAGGCACACATAATGGTCAAAGGCTCTCTCAAGGGTAGGGTTTGAGAGAGCCTTTCACCATTAACCAAAATCCTTCCATTCACCTTTCAACATAATCATTTTACCTTTATACTTTCAACTTAATCCATTCGCCTTTAGCCTTTATCCCCTCAACTCTCAAAAAACAACACTTCATCTCATCTAATAACTGGAAATTGGAACCACCAGAATTACCCTCACAAGAACTGAATCACCCACCCCACGAAAACAAGCTGTTCAATTTCTAACGAGGTGCAGAGTGATGGTAGTTTTCAATTGACATATGTGGAAGATATAGTAACACCAGATGCGTCAAACCAAATTCGTCATCCACATAAATATCTAGGGTTTGGAAATGTAAATATCCAGAAATAAATAAATCCCAATACCAAAATAGAAAATACAAAGAAACATCCAGGATTTTCAAATAGAAATCTAATTACCTGTGACATCACTGCAGAAGGCCCCTGCAAATTAGAATTCTTACTTTGACTTTTGAGAAGTCTATGCATCCTCTCCACAACATTTTTATCCACCATGGTAGCTTCTTATATACCTATACAACCTCCAATACTCTAATTAACTAAAACCTCTCTCCTTTGGTCGGCTCCAAGCTCCAATGGTCCAATTAACTAAAACCCATCTCCTCTCATCGGCTCCAATTCAGACCTCACTGGCTCCAATACTGCTCACAGGCTGCAATATTGGTTAACATGGAAACCCCAATTACACCTCCCTCTGCCCCGTCGAATATTTAACACTGCACCCACTCCCTCTGTGCAATATTGGTCAGGCTGGAAACCCCAAATACACCTCCCTCTGCCCCGTCGAATACTTAGTATTGCACCCACTCCCTCTACACCCATGGACTAGCTGTATATTACCTGAAACTCCAATACAACCCCAATGCTCAAATTAACTAAAACCCCTCTCCTCTGGTCATCTCCAAAATCCAATGGTCCAATTAACTAAAACCCCTCTCCTCTAGTCAGCCCAGGCTCCAATTTAGACATCACTGACTCCAATACTACTCATGGGATCCAATATTGGTTAGGATGGAAACCCCAATTACACCTCCCTCTTCCCCGCTGAATATTTAACACTGCACCCACTTCCTCTACGCAATACTGGCAAGGCCGAAAACCCTAAATACACCTCCCTCTTCCTCGTCGAATAATTACCATTGCACCCACTCCCTCTACGCCCATGGAATAGTTGTATATTACCTGAAACCCCAAACACACCTCCCTCTTCCCTGTCAAATATTTACCACTGCACCCATGCCCTCTACGCCCATGGACTAGCTATATAATTAATTAAAGTGTGTTGTATTCTCCCACCTTTTATGGACCCTTGTCAAATTATGAAGAGCACTATATTCTCCCACCTTATGCACCCTCGTCAATTCTCTACGCCCTCATCAAATCATGAAAGCAATCAATACCCTATTCTTCCACCACTTCAAAGAGTAGTCTGAATACATTAATTGTCAACATTTATCATATGTCGTGAAAGTATTCCGTGAAATGAGTATGATAACAAGAATTATTATAAAAACAATATTATAATATTATTAAATATGATATATTTTTCATAACCATTGATTAATATATTTTAAATCATCCACATAGCTATAGTGTATATAAATTTTGCAAATTATATTGCGTGACTAATATTTATTTAGTTGTGTTTACTCGACAATCAAATTAGTCTTTTATTTATTCTTTGTTATTTGTGTGACTAATTATTT
>JASDQU010372164.1:68629-95281 GCA_032191745.1 Picea mariana | reverse complement strand
AAATATGATATATTTTTCATAACCATTGATTAATATATTTTAAATCATCCACATAGCTATAGTGTATATAAATTTTGCAAATTATATTGCGTGACTAATATTTATTTAGTTGTGTTTACTCGACAATCAAATTAGTCTTTTATTTATTCTTTGTTATTTGTGTGACTAATTATTTAGATGTGCTTTTTGCCCGACAATCAAATTAGTCATCTATTTAGTCATTTGTAACTGTGTTGCAAAAAAATAGTACAATTTAGTCATGTTTTCATGTCGTGACTAAAAGTTTTAGTCACACAGTCATTTATTTGCCAAATTCTACCATTGGAAGTTTTTTTTAGCATGGTGCGAGGGGGAAAACTTGGTCTTTTCATATTTGTGTGGAAATGTTATTATTTGATGATGTTGTCAGTTTATATTTAAGTTTAAATGAAATAATGAAATATTTAGCATTTTTTAGTGCTCGTTGATTTTTTGGCGATATTTTCCCCATTTTTCTGATTTTCCAAGTTGATGACCCCCCACCAAGTTATTCCCAAGACCGATTTTTTAGCATTGTTTCAAATAAATGATGTTTCTTTGGTAATGGAATATTAAGTTATAATGTTTTTTCTGTAGGGGAGAAGCATTGTCAACTCCAAATGCTCTGGACAACCAAATCCTCCAAAATTCCCAAAGGCGAGTTATCATATTCTACAAAGTATGTGTAGATGTTTCCAAAGAATTTCCATTATGTTGTGCAAAATAAAAAATCCAAAGTAATTTTTTGTCACTGAAAGGTTCTCTTAGTGATGATTCCAAAGAATACATTGCATATGCAATATATCATATAAGTGTTTTGTTCATTCATGTTTATGCCTAAAAAAATGAAACTTGTGAAGTACTCTCCATCTCAAATCTATTGTATTATCAATGTCTGATAACCTCATGAACCTGTGACATGGATTGGTGGTTCTACGAGTTTCTCTAAATTGGCCATTTTAAAGCAGCCCCACCTCTGATGAACATGTTGTTAAAATTGACATTTGTTCATTTCCATTTTTATTTTCTTATGTAGTCAGGTAGAGATTTAGTAAGAAATTTTTCTAGAATAAAATGTTCTCGACATTGCAGAATTATATATTTTTAGTGCTTATTCAGAATTTCAGACTATCATATTTAAAGCATAGTTATAACTAAATTTCCCTATAATAAATATCTCAATATTTGAGTTAGTAAAATTCAAATATGAGATGAGATAATTTATTAGTCCCCAATTGACTAGAAGAGTAGGTTGACTAGGAAGTACAATTGGTGGTAATAAACTATAGGAGTGAAAAATCCAAAGGGCTACTCAGAAAAGATAAAAAAAGATATAAGAGCCAAAGTAATACAACAAAGAAAACAATATTGATGATGTTGCAAGGGGAGTGTTCAAAATTGAGAGGGATTGGTTGGGTGACCTTGGGAGGAACTAAAAAACTACCAACAAATAAGGTAAGACAAGATAAGATAATTTTATTAATGTCCAACAAATGACTCTCTCAATATTTGAGGTCAATGGAAAGAATATAGTGATATGAGTTTGTGTCTAGAGTGAACTATTGAGCAAGCTTGCATTGAGAATGGGTACCTTGTCTCCTTGTGCATATGGGTTATATGATCACTAAAGGTGATGTTGTACATAGTCTCATTTATTTTTTATATGATGTGCCAAACACTGGAGGGTTTGCATGACACTTAGTATCTCAACTCTCAATCACTAAAGAAGGTAGAAAGGGGGAGGTAATTAGTGTGACGGGGTAGGATTTTGAAGAATCTTGCAAAGTTTACCATTTTTTAGTCAACACCTTATGCATGAAGAGAGCTAGGAACCTCTGATCAAGATAGAAAAAGTAGGTGGAGAGGGACATTCAAAGTCATGGAAAAAACAATTCTATCTCTCACATATTTCATAATAAATGGGGCATCTAAAAACAAAATGCTCCTTAGACTCCACCATCTATAGAGGTCATAACTAGCACGACTTCCACATGTACCTATGGGGGAAATATCTCTCAATGAGGTTGATGAGAGAAATCCTTGAATTGGTTAAGTGATAACTTGAGGCCATGTCTCTAATGACACTAAGTGTACTCCGATTGAACAATAAGCTTGTTCCTTAGTTGTAGAAAGTGCTCCAAATAGAAGGTCATCTTAGGGCCAAGGAATTTTGGAGGGAATATTCAAGTGACCTGTATGTATTGTGGATAGATGTCTTCTTTGACAATCGTATTGAACTATCTTATAAGCAATTAAACCAAATTTTTTGATATGGATTACCTTTGGTTTCCTTTTGGACCATGCCTCTTCAGTACTGTACATATTAGGGAATTGTACAAAGTATAAGCCTAACTTTTCAAAGGGATCCATTGATATTTGTGGTTCAAGTTGCATTTCATATTTCTTTGTAGGATTCCCCATTCTCTAACACTCATAACAATGTGACACATACACTTCAGTGTCCTTGTGAATTTTTTTCCAATAGTATCATGTTTAAAGAACCTTGTTTCATTTCTTGTTTGTAGCATAACGACCTCCATTATATTCATCATGAAAAGCATGCAGTATGTTATGGACCTCATCGTCTCTTATGTAATTCCTAATTACTTGGTCTAGTCCAAGTTTGAATAGGTATCCCTTGATCCATGTGTATGTGGTACTATTCTTATAATCTCACACCGTTCTTCATAAGAAAAGTTTTGACAAAAAATTCATATAGTGAGGTGGTTTGTATTATAGGGTAGATAAAGGTTTTGATTGTATTGAGTGTATGGTACTTGGAGCTAGTTTTTATCCTCCTCCCACTCCTTTAGCTCAACTATGGCTTGAAAGACTCTTCAACAACATTGGGCATAAAAAATCCCTTAAAATAATATTAAATTAAACATTAAAAAGAGGGATCTGGGATTAATCTATCAATCAATCCCTCAATGTACAATCAAGGTTGAGTTTCTCAACCTTTCCTCCACCTACAATAGGAAGGATATATTGGGGGTGATAAGATATTTACATATTTTTCTATATCATTGTATGATCTTTCATATTATCATTATATCCCCTTTGATTGCATTTTGAATCTCTCTCTCTCATTGTTATTGTATTTAAAAAAAGTGTATTGGGTTTCAGACAAAAAACACTATGTGTAAAGACCCCTCTTCGTCACGACAACCTACGACGGAAAACAAGTGCAATTTTTTTCTATTCTTTTACTTTTTAATTCTTTTAAATGCGAGGAAGGAAAATACATTGATACAACAACACAACTCGACAACATCACAAAGAAATTAACGCAACATACAAACACAAGGCATAGCATGTTAGCACACAGTGTTGCTTGACGTAATTTACAGACATTTACTCAAGTACGAAATAAAAACAACTATCATACAATGAATTGAATTAACTGCGCAATAACAATCTAAATCTAAATCAGACCGACATCATCAATAATTATCGGTGCATCAGGACACAATTTAAATCAATCCATATCTACTAGGCACTAGAGATCCAAACACAATCAAACATAATCATGATAAATCATTGCGCAAGAGGGTCTGTAACTCAATTCAAAATGTATCACCACATTCATGCTTAAAATAAACAACCGACACCCAACCATTCAAGTGACCCTTCAATGCGTGCCAAACTGAAAGTCCCAACTTAAACTGTACTCCCTTCAATTCTTACAAGGTCGCGTGTGAAAGAGATAACTGAAATAGAATTGTTATTTAACAACCCAAAAATTAAATAACCCACTAAAAATTAAAACTATCCTTCACCAAAATTTTTATGCATGCTAGCATTCGAACTATAACTGTCAAGCATATTCCTAACTCTACCTTCTTAAGGATTATTGATAAATATATCCTTCCATCTTCATATCCTTACAATACTTCACCTACTTACATCTTCGCCAAAAAGGGTTTTACATCAATACACCTCATGCATCATTAAAACTCATGCATCATGGTAAATTTAAGTGGTTAAGATTATTCGACATAATCACAAGTTGTCCTAAAAATTATCCAACCATTATCTAGGCATCACCCAACTAAAGGTTGCACAATTAAAAACATTTGTTTATGGAACTGGAAGTTCAAAACACAGTTATTATAGCATAGTTAGTCATACATGCATTACCTTTTAACATGGTTTAATAAAGGGCAAGGCGAATGCACTTTTTACCATAATCTTGAATTACCGTTATAATCAATCTTGTTCAATAAAAAATGGAAAATTAGAATGGTTATTGTAACCATCAAGTCAACTTGCAAGACCTATTAATCACTGTCTAAATAATCACAAAATCATTTTTATGAACATTCTAACTGAAGTTGACACTTTTTACGTCCATGAAATGCAAAGAACTGTACATTAATAAAACTCTGAGCAAGGAATAAGTGCCAAGGTTGTGGAAACCAGAGAACCGGAAATCATAACCAACAAGCTCCATAACTAAGGAACCATAAGGATCCATAACTAGAGTGTTGGGTAAAAACTTGGTGAGAGGGCTGTGTAAAATCTGGGTGAATTCATTGTCCAATGATAAGAAAATCATCCAGAGCAAAATCACTGTCAAAGATAAATCGATTTCTACCATTACGCTGTCTATAAAAACGCAGTCATACACAAAAATTACTTCACCACAATAATATAATGGAGCTATTATAAATTTTCCAACACAATTATAATGTCAAATTAAATTATTTTTATAATCTGAACACATTTTTCAAAATCGCTTTTAATGCACAACATTCAACATTACAATTAAGATTATATATATATATATATATATATATATATATATATATGAACATTAATATTTAAATTAATAAAATTAAAATTTTATATTTAAAAGATTCCTTTCCACAAGAATTATTATGGGAGTGAATATATTATACCAATTAACTTTTAAGGAATTAACCTATACTATTCACCGTTTAAAAATGTATTAACAACAATTATATATTTACCTAGCATTCTTAATTAATCACTTGTGAAATTTCACTTCTACTAAAATACAATAATTGATAATTGAGTGTACCGTAATTGTATGTAAAATATATATTAGTTATTCAAGGGACTTACACAATAATAGGAATCTCTCAACTAATTCAATAATGTTTAAATATAAAATAATAAGAATGCAGTCATACACATAAAAGATTATCGCTATCATACTATAGAAGAATATCGTTGTCATACATATAAGAATATAACGGTAAAATAATCATTGTGTAATCCATAACTAAAGCCTTCAGACAACACAATAAAATCGTTGTGTATTCCACAACTAAATCCGTTAGACGTAACTATAAAAATCATTGTGTATTCCACAACTGAATCCGTTAGACATAACAATAAAAGAAAACTCGTTGTCTAAGATAAAAGGAATCACTGTCTAACAATAAAATGGAATCGTAGAGTTAAAATCATAGTGGGAGGATGAAGATGTTAAACATTTAGAAATTAATCATTCCTAAAACGCAAAGACAATCATTGACAGGGAAAACGCAGAGACAAACATTCATAGGGAAAACATAGATATAATCATTCGAGCGCAGAGATTTACCATTCACAAAATGCATAGATGTATCATTCAAAGACATGGAGCTTAATCGGATTTTAACAATCAGTACACATAGATACTCATTCAGAAGAAGGCGTAAAGATTAATCATTCAACAATGAATCAATCAACGCAAGAATACTCATTCAAAAGAAGGCGCAAAGATCATGGATTAATCATAAGAGAAAAACACATAGATAAGTAAGGGTTAGATAACTGGGCAAAATTTAACCTTCACTTATCATCCATGCACAAGAAAGTAGGGCATTTGAATCTATAAGTCTTTAAACACCGGAGTGACGACCGTCAATTTGGCTCCTAGACAACTGCTTAGACACGAACTAATAACTTAGGGGATAAGGGACATAAGATAAAAACACAAATTTTCTTCGCAATAATCAATAAAACAAACACAGATAATTCATGCAATCAGAGGTTGTGTTTTCCATGGGAAATAAAATAAAAATACAACGAGCATAAGGATGGGATGAATTTAAGTTCTTGATCATAAAACTCTTGGCTCATCAAGATAAAATGTTGAAGATAAATATGAAATATTTGGATAGTGTTACACTGAATAAAACATAATATTTAACACAGTAGAAGTACATTACTGAAGCCGCAGGAAAATATTTAAACTACCATTCAATACCAAAATACACATGCATACTGTAGCCAAATGCGAAAGCTCTGAAGTCGTTGTCCCACACGCTCTGTCCAACTCCCGCTTTCCAACTGACGTGACCTCATCGATACCTCCCAGCCAATGCTATGGGTACTCTTCTTCCCCTTGAGCCCCTTGAGCTGCAAAGGGGCCACACACACAATACCAGAGATTTCTACCACCCATATTGCCTCGCAAGGTCGAGCTACCACTTGTTACCCGAGATGGGTATCCCAACTCCCACAAGATAAAGTTCAATCAAGGTAAAATTTCTGTAGCGTAACGTTACGCAAAAATATGAGATCCATACTCCTCCTCCTCCATCCTTTTTATATAGTTTTCAAGTAATTAGTTTCTCAAATTCTCATTAAATTTCTTTTTCATTTAATTAATTTCGAAAAACCTCCCTCGTACACATGTCGTCCGATCCCCTAGTTGCACCAGAAAAACAATTTTATTAATTAATTAAATACTCATATTTCCCTCATCCACCTAAGAGCATTCCTAAAAATGCTCCTCGGTGTCCCAAAATTCCCTTACAATTCTTAAATGACTTATGCCTTACTTAATTCCTAGTTGAGTTCATAATTAGAAAGTTCCAAGGGCAAGATTCCTTACTAAGTTAGACATTCAACTTTTTCTTTACGTTTCCCTTTTATTTAAGTTTCCCTTTTTCTTTAAGCTTCCTATTTCCTTTAAGTTTCCCCCTTTTTCCTTTTTAACAACAAAAAACCAATTTAGCAAGTGTAGATAAAACAACCATTTACCCTTTTTCCTTTTTAGTTAAAAATTAATTTAGCAAGTGTAGATAAAAACAATTATTTACCCTTTTTTCTTTTTAATTAAAAATTAATTTAGCAAGTGTAGATAAAAACAACCATTACCCCTTTTTAAAAATTTAATCCTGCATTATAATTTTGACTTTAACAAATAAGTTTGAATTTCTTACCCCCCTTCTTTTTTTTGTAAGTTAGAAGTATTATATTATAAAAGGCCTTCCAAGACCAAAAAGAAGTACAAAATACAGAGAATAGCCGTACTGTAATTACTGGAATGCCCCAACAGAGGGGAAACCAGTCCAGCTAGCATGAAAGTCAAGCATAGGTAGTGTAATAGTCTAAGGAAACAGTCTCAAACTGACTGGACAACAACTAAAAAGTAGAGAAACTATTGAAACTTGAAGTGCCACTATGGGCTTAGACATTTTCCAAATAACCTGGCCAGGTGGCGTGGACGGCTTCGGACCAGGGTTCCTCCTCGACGTATGTCACTTGATCTGCCCACTGCATTCCAGATTCCACGCTTATCTCGGGCCTGTCGGCATCTAGCGAGGTATCCTACAACGCGGGTCGTATTTTGTCCACCTCCACGGCCATGCCCTCGTGCTTGATGTGCTCCATCCCATTCCCTACAGATCGCTTCGTCTAGGCATTTCCTTCACTGGTCTCTACACAGGGTTCCTTTGCTAAAGCTTCACCTACCCGGTCCGAGGGGAAAGCCTCTTGAAGGGAGGAAAGGAGTTGAAGAAGGACCGCAACCTTTCCATCCATGGCTTGCAGACAGAATTGAAGGTCCTCCACCCCCTGGCGGAGTTCGAAGACCAAACCAAAGAGAATAGCGAGGCTTTCCCTCAGCTGCATGTTGAAGAAAGAGTCTGAGGACTGGTTCTCGGTGTTCCGAGGCTTGCAAGGAGGTGGCTCTCCCACAGTCTTCCCAGAGGAGTCAAGAAATGGTGCAAGGGGAGGCTCGACCAAAGGGGGGACATGAAGGTGACGCGAAGAGGAACATGGCAGCCTAGGGATCATAGCTAAGTTGTCAAACTGCGAAACAGGCGGAGCGGGGGATGCAGGAAGAAATGGATCGGGCCGGAGGGATGGAGAGGAGAAAGCGGAAGGTGATTCAGGGGGCGAGACAGAAGGTCGACGAGGTTTCCAGGGAGAGCCTATGCACATCCGCCCCCTTGGGCACGGCATGAGGTTCGTCGCGTAACAGCTAAAGGAGACCATGTGCAGTAGGCAAAGGTAGAGTGCCTGGAGTCAAACAGAGGCTACAAATGGCATGAAGTTACGGGCTAAATCAGGCCATGGAAGCAGAGGGGGATGCCAGTCAGAGCGCGAGCAGATACAGGAAGAATACACAACCAACCAGGCCATGAAATGGATCGTGAAAGGATAGGGAAGTTGCATAATTAGCAGCTGCGACGTCATAAAGGAAATTTAATGCAGGATCGGGGTGGCGGGTGATGGCACGAGCTCATCACATGGCTCCATGCCTCATTGGCCGATCCCCTCCTCCTCCTCGCACCAGGTGTTCCACACTAGCACCCCATCCGGGGGAGTGTCCACTGTTCCAGCTTTGTGTATACAATGATGGAGAATAGGGTGATCAGGTTCCAAGGCCGAGTTACAGAGGAGTTCTGGTCCACTCCTGTTGGTCCCTATATTAGCTAGTTCATCCGCAACTTGATTCGCCTTCCTCCTGATATGAGTAGGTATGCAGCTTGATTTGGTTGCACTAAGTCTGTGATGATCTGTAGCCCATGTGAGAGTCTCCAACTAGGCAACATTCTGTCCGGGTTCGCTCCATTTAAATTTCTGCGAAGCAGATTGATGATGATTTGAGAGTCCCCCTCGACTATTAGCTTGGTGAAATTGTTTTCAATGGCCAGTTGCAATCCCTTGATGAGTCACCAGAGTTCTGCTGCATTGTTCATGGAATGACCAAGGGATCCTGTGCTTATGAGAATGGTGTGCCCATGATGGCTGCGGAAGACTACTCCATAGCCCGCTCCACCTGGATTGCCTTTAGAGGCTACGTCAAAATTGAGTTTGATGAAATCAACTGGGGGGGAGAGAAAAAGGAGGGGCTTCTGAGAGGGGGAGAAAGAGAAGAGGGGGGAAGAGCGTGATGAGAAGGGAGAGGCTTCCACTACTTAAGGATTGGGAGTTCGGAGGGAGTGCTGAGAAAGTCTTTGTCGGTCCACTGCTGAAGGTTAATAGTTTCCATGATATTGCAGCGACATTGATTCCAGCAGTGTTGCCAAGGGAGGGAAACATTTCTGAAAAGTCTTATATTCCTTTCTTTCCAAGTTTACCATAGGATGAAGCCTGGAAGTAATTGCCAAATATGATTGAGGAGGGGAGAATGGAAAGCCTGGTCCCTCCAATCCATAATGGTGTCGATGATACTATCTCTATGGCGATCCGATGTGCGCATGATAAGCGCCACTTGATCCCAAATCTGAGCAGTGTAAGGGCAAGAGTTGATGAGATGATTCATGGTTTAGTCTGCCTCTCCTCAAAGTATGCAAATGGAGGGCCCAAAAAAAACTCTTTTCGAGAGGTTATCCCAAGTTAGAATGCTTGAGTGGGAGACAAGCCAGAGAAAGAGGGTGGTTTTTGGCTGGTGTTTAAGATTCCAGATTTTGTGCCAAACTTTCCTTGTAGGGAGGGGTCTACTTGAGTTATGATCTGATAGTCTTTCTGCGTACTGTAGGTGCCCCGTGGCCAATACCCCCAATGAAGGATATCCTCTCCTACCATTTTGGGAATTTTTCGTTTGGCCAGTTCCTCTTGCCAGGGTGCCAGGTCCACATGTGCTTCCAGATTAATGCGTTCCCTGTCCAGGTGCCAGCATCGCCAGGTGTCTTTTGGGGGATTGTCCTTCCAGTAATCAACTACTCTTGTCAGGCCTGCACGTGTAGCATGGGTGCATATGTCCCTCGCCCAATCCTCGTTGTCCAAAATCGACCATTGTTACCAGGAATCTTTCCAGAAGAGGGTTGTTTCCCCATTTCTGATTTCCCAGAAGGCATGTCGAGTCACCAGCTGTCTGTTCTGCTTAGCTGCTGTCTAGATTAAGGAGCCTGGGTTGTCCCCATTCCATCGAATTAGGTTCTTTTCTGCCACATCTGGTGTATATTTCTTCCTCCAAAGTATGGCCTAGAGGTCCTTGGGGTTTTTTAGCCATCGCCACCAAATTTTGTCGCTTAGAACTTTGTTCATCATGAGGGGGTCCCGTAATCCCAAGCCACCTTGCTCTTTGGGTCAGCAAAGTTTGTCCTAGCTGAACAACACTATTTTCTTCCCTGAGTTGAGGCCTTGCCAGATGAAGTTTCTTTGTAAGCTTTTAATGGTTGTGAGAATGAACTTTGGGGCAGCCAACACAGAGAAGGTGTAGACAGGAAGGGCCTGAAGAACAGCTCGGAGAAGAATCAGATGACTGGGAAGGTTTAAGACTCTATAGGTCCAGGAAGAAAGCCTCTTGGTAAAGGAGGATAATAAATGTTCCCAAAAGGAGTTCCGGAGGGCATTGTCAATCAGGGGAATGCCAAGGTATTTGGATGGAAGGGAGCTTCTGTTAAAACCTAGGATATCAGAGATATGGCGCTGAATCAGGGGTGGCGTATTGAAGAAAAAGATTTGGGATTTATCCTTGTTGCATTTCATACCCAATGTGTCCGAGAAGGTCTGGAGGATCGCTAGAAGAGAGTTGGCTTCGCAGACAGTTGGGGTGCCCATCAGAAGCATGTCGTCCACAAATTGACTGTGCGAGATAGGAGGGGAAATGCCATGCAAGGGGAGGCCTGTCAGTAGATTTCTTTCAACTGCTGCATGGATGGAACGACTGAGACCTTCAGCCATAATGATGAAGAGGAAAGGGGAAAGAGGATCTCCCTATCTAATTCCTATTGAGGGGGAGAAGGGTCATGAGGAAACACCATTGATAAGAATGGAGAAGAAAGTCGAGGAAGTTAGATTCAGAATCCAAGTCACCCAATGCTGGTCAAAACCAAAAGCTAGGAGCATTGCCCGCATATATTCCCAGCTTATCTTGTCAAAGGCTTTAGAGAGGTCTAATTTGAGGAGCATACCTGGTGTTCTGGTCTTCTGCAGAGAGTGGATCTCTTCATGGGCTAGGATGACGCTGTCCAGGATTTGTCTGCCCTCAACATAGCCTGATTGTTCCGGGGATATGATTGTCGGTAAGATAAGCTTGAGTCTCCTGGCAATCACTTTTGTTAGGAGTTTGTAGATGACATTGCAGAGAGCTATGGGTCTGAACTGCTTGGGGTGGTGTGCTTGCCCCTCTTTGGGTACTAGGGTGAGAAAAGTCGCATTAAGAGCCTGGAGGACTTGCCCAGTGGCTCTAGAATCTTCAATAATTTCCCAAACCTCTACCCTGATCATCGCCCAGCAATGGTGGAAAAAATCGCTGGTGAAGCCATCAAGTCCAGGAGCCTTACACTTGGGGGTGTACTGAAGCGCTTGATCCACTTCCTCGATTGTAATGGGTCGGAGCAAGGCTGAGTTTTGCTTGTGGGTAACGAGGGAGGGCACATGCTATGTAACCTTAGTAATGGCCTCATATCTATCCAGGAGTGGTTCCGTGAGGAGATCTTGGCAGTAGTCAACCAAGGTCGTTTCCATGTCTTCGTGGGAATGAATAGTCTCCCCGTCTGCAGAGATGAGACGCGTGATCTTATTAGAGTGCCTTTCGTGGATGACAGTTCTGTGAAAGAATTTGGTATTGCGTTCCCCTTCCTTGAGCCATTGGATGTGCGATTTATGTTTCCATAGAATATCTTCTTGTCTTTTCCTGGCCTCTAGCTGTTGATTTACTTTTACTTCCTAGGATTTTAGTTCATTTTTTAGCCCCTGCATTCTAATCTGGTATTGAATCTCGCCCATTTGTTCTGAAAACTGCTTTTGGGAATCAAAGATATTGCCAAAGGTTTGCTTATTCCAAAGTTTGAGAAGTTGTTTGAGGTTCTTTAACTTTTGCTGAAATCTGTACATTTTGGAGCCGTGAGAGACCTCTGCCTCCCTCCACCAGTCCTGGATTTTTGCCTGGAAATCGGGATGGTCGATCCAGAATTGTTCAAACCTGAAGGGTTTCTTTCCAGGTGTGGCTGGCACATCCAACCATAGTTGTATAGGCCAGTGATCCGAGCCAGAGAAATTCAATATGGTAGCTTCCAGAGCCGTCTCCTCCATCATAAGGGAGTCAAAGATGAGGAATCGATCTAGTTTGCAAGCAATTTGGTGTATTCTGGTTCTTCTATTTGTCTAAGTGTGAATGCCATTGGTGGTTTCCAGGTCGATAAGGTGAAGGTTATCTATGAGGCAGTTGAAGTCACTGGAGTCTCGATCCAGTCGTCTTGATCCTCCTTTTTTTTCCTCCAGGCTGCGAATGATATTGAAATCTCCCCCAATAATCCATTTATTATGCTGAGTTAGATGGGATAAGTAATCTAGATTCTTGAGGAAGGCCTGCTTCTCCCTTGGGTTGGCCGGGCCGTAGACATTGTTCAGGTGTCCCGGCTTGTTTGAGCCAATAAGCCTATAATTAGCCGAAATGGACCATCTGGTAGCGAAAAAGTTTTCCAGCAACACCAAGTTGGTGTTCTAGAGGATAGCTAATCCTCCAGCTGTGCCTGTAGCTACAGTAGAAACTACTTCCCCTTGCTTCCAAAAATAGGGAAGTAGCCTGTTAACATCTTTTGAGGTGCATTTTGTTTCCTGCAAAAGTACTATGTCAGGTTTTTCCGCAAAGATCAAATCCCCTAGCAATTTTTGCTTGCTACGTCCATTGAGGCCTCTGATATTCCATGAGATAATCTTCATGATGACGGGGGGTAGGGAGAGGGGGGAAGCTGTCCGAGATCAGGTGGATTTTCCCTGAGTTTACCATAAAGTGGCCTATCTCTTGTATAAGATTATTGGTGGATTTCCTTCCTCTTTTCTTATCGTCTTTCTGAGATTTACTTGGGTTTTTTGATTGACTGCCCTGTATTCCCAGACCTTTGCTAGCTCGAGCTGAGGACCCTGCTGAAGAGTTGAGAAAGACCTTGTGCACCTTCCGTAATTGATGCCTGGGTATGGTGTAAAGTTTTTGATTCCTGTAGGCGTGCTCGAGGTGCTCCAGATCCACCCCGGCTAATTCTTGCTCCTCCAACTCCATTTCTGCATCCCCGTCCTCTGTCTCCAAAAAGTCTTGCGGGCCCTGAGCCCCGTCTAGGGGGGTGAGATCTGACTCCTTTCCCAGTGGAGACCGTTCATCCCCTTGTCTGGTAGATTGGGGCCCATTATCCAGAAGTGGTTCATTGGGGTGTATAAGGGTTGTGGGGTTCTCTGGTTGATCTTGTAGGATTGCAAATTTATTACTAGTTGAGGGATCTTTACTTACTTGGGCTGGTTGCTTTCTTCCTCCTTGTCTTCTTTTCCCTGCTAGTTGAGTAAAGTCGTCCTTGTCTTTGCCTCTTTCTGGGTTCTCTTCTTTGAGAGCCATGTTGAGAGGGCACTCTTTGAAAAGATGACCGTGTTCATAGCATTTCCGGCAGTGGAACATAATGTGTTTGTAGTCAATGGTTTGGGTCCAGTCCTCGTCATGATATTCCAATATGATGGATCCTAGGAGCGGCTTGGCTATGTTCAAGTACACACAGATTCGTGCATAGGAGGTGTAGCGCCTCTACTCAGTGGCTTCAGAAGACTTAACATAGATGCCGATAGTGTTGCCTATGCCGGCCAGGACCTCCTCCAGCCAGAATTCCTGGGGGAGAGAGTACAATCTAATCCATACATGTGCATGGGAAAAGTCCTCCTTTTCAGGGCTGAACTTCTCTGTCCAGAATCTTAAGAAGAGTCCCGCCGAGTTGTAGAAGTATGGCCCCCCATCAAAGATGCGGTTGCGATCCTCAAGGTTGTCGAGGATGATTGTGAAGAACCCCTTGGAGCCTAGTTGTAGCTCATAGTGACCTTTTGGCTTCCACCAATGTTGTATCCATTTGACCAGATCGCGTTCAGAAGGCCAGAGCCCTAGGAATTTTCCCACCAGGGCATAGTCTCTCATATATTGCTTTTGCTCTTCTATGCGTGGTGAGATGATAACGTATTTTGGGGCCTATGGTGCTTGTGGGAGACACTTACCTGGCATCCATGGAGTTGACGCAGTAGATGGGATAGTCTTTTTCTCTAGATCGATGTCCATCTCCCAATCCTTGAAGGTTCCTTCCACCAAAAGCTTCGAGTGTAGATCTGGTGGCAGCTCAAAGGTCAGTCGTTTCGTACCTTCTGCAATGTTTCCATTCGTCGTGGATTGGCTATAGGAGGCGCCAATTGGCCCCCCCTTCCCTGCGATACATGAGCCCCAACGGGGTAGGCGTTGTGTCAATGCGGCTCAGAGCGGTTGAAAAACTCTAAACCCTCGGCTCAGAGCGATTCGTCACAAAGAATAGTTGCCTCTATCTTCTTACCCCCCTTCTTGTTAGACATTTATTTATTATATTTTTTTGACCATCTGTTCTACTTAGACCTAGGTTTTAGTTTCACTAGGCTGAGGGACATTTTTTATTAGGAAAAATTGTCTTTGAACCTTACTTATCACATCATTCATTTTAAGGCCATCTAGGTTTATTCACTTACTAGTTAAAATTGCGACGTGCCCTTCAGGATGCACTACGTGATCCAAGGGTTCCACTCGCCTCTTTCCATTTTCCTTGCACAACGTGCCTTTCAAGACACACTATGTGATCCAAGGGTGCAACTCGCCTCCTTCCATTTTCCTTGCGCAACACACCCTTCAAGACGCACCATGTGCTCCAAGGGTGCCACTCGCCTCTTGACTAAATTTGGTAGACGTCAAACCCTTGGAGTCAATACTCCGCCAGGTGATCTTGTGGGAGACTAAGGGCCTCTAAGGAATAAGGCCCCTGCCTTATTGCATGCCCCTTAGAATCATCGTGAGCGACTGTCACAGTCTGCCCTCATGACATCGTGGGTATTCTTGAACTAGGTAATTGTTAACCTACAGTTCGGGCCATGATGAGAGTGCTAGTAGGATGTGGCAGGGATGTTGCCACACCTCTCCCTCAAAGTCTCTGGTTGTCATGCATGACCCCTCTACTCCACATGTGAGTCTGGTCGGTAAGTTATTGTCATCTTGCATCCATCAACGAATCATGTTAGCAATAATAATCAATCATCATAACATCTAATCATATGTACATATGTTGCATAAACAACATTCAAACCCAACAGTCCACTCCCTAACACGATCCAGAGTCCAAGGGGTTTCATCGATGCCTCTATATCCTCAAAGTCCAAGGTCCTTAACATTCAGGAGAACCCAGTCAATAGCACCTGTCTATGTAAATACAACCAAATAACATATCATCAAATCCTTAATATCTCATAATCATAATCAAAATGACCAATAGATATAATAACCCAGATCACTTGCAAGAAAGTGTCCTCAAAGAATAAGTTCGCTCAGTGCGCACAAGAGAGGGATGTTACATACACCCCCTCTTGGTTTAAAATTCATCCCAAAGTTTCACAACATATAAGTGCTGAAATAAAGTGTATCACAATATCATAAGTCTATCTATAAAACAAAAATGGAAACTGTTGGCGCATATCATATGTGTCCTCTCAGGTCGCTGAGTGCGGACTATAGTTGCCCCACTGGACCTTGACCTGATCTACTGTTCCATGCCGTAGCTGTTGAGTGCGATGGTCCAGGATGCAGATTGGTTGCACCGTGAGTGCACCCTCGTCATATACCTGCAAAGAAATCATGTCAATAACATGTGTATGATCACTAATATAATGTCTCAGAACAGATACATGAAAAACATTGTGCATATGCCTCAAAGAATTAGTCAAGGCCAGTCGATAGGCCACGTTCCCCTTCTTTTCCAAAATCTCAAAAGGTCCCACGAACCTAGGAGAGATTTTAACACCCTTTCCAAACTTGATTGAGCTCTTATGCGGTTTCACCCGCAAGAAGACTCGATCGCCAAATTCGTAACTACGGTCGACATGATGCGCATTGGCATAACTCTTCTGCTGATCCAATGCTTCTTGATCCTTTATCTTATTGTTTGCATTTGATCTTCCATTTCTTGGATCACTTCAGGTCCCACCAGGACCCTATCCTCAAGCCGATCCCAACTCAAAGGTGTCTGACACAGGCGCCTGTAAAGAAACTCGAAAGGTGCCATCTTAATGGTGCTTTGATAACTGTTGCCATACGTGAATTCTACCAGTGGAAAGAATTCTTCCCAATGCTTCTGTTGGTCCATAACGTACATGCACAACATATCCTCCAAGATTTGGTTTGTTCGTTCAGTTTGCCCGTCTGTCTCGGGGTGATACGTGGTACTAAAGTTAAGTTGGGTTCCCAAGGCCTCTTGGAAACTAGTCCAAAATCGTCCAGTAAACACCAATCCTCAATCAGATATAATCCTATTAGGCACACCATGCAGCCTCACAATCTCACTGATGAAAACTATAGCTATTTCAGGTTCCTGATATGTCGTATGCATAGGAATAAAATGAGAACTCTTCGTCAGAGTGTTGATTACCACAAAAATCGATTCGTGTCTCCTTGCCGTTAGTGGCAATCCAACAATGAAATCCATCGAAATGACCTCCCATTTCGATTTCGGAATAACGTGCTACTGTATTAATCCTGTCGGATGTCTATGTTCAACCTTCACCTGCTGACATTCTAGACATCTTGCCACATAGTTGACTATGTCTTCCTTCACTCCTTTCCAAAAGAATAAGGGTTTAAGGTCTGCCCTCATCTTCGTGACTCCAGGATGAGCCATGTACACTGCTCTATAAGCCTTGTTTAGGATCAAATTTCTCAACGCGTCATTGGGTGGCATGTAAATTCGACCTTTAAATCTCAATAATCCGTTGTTGCCCACAATAAATCCTTCAAATTTTGGTACCATCATTTTGTTTTGTCCGATAAATTCCTTGACCTCTTTGTACCAGTACTCGTCACACTGTAAGGTCATAATATTTTCACGTAGATTCATCTGGAGATGCATCACTGAAAATATGCGTGGTCTCCGACTCAATGCATCCGCCACTCTATTCACTGTCCATTTTATGTAAGTAATCTTGAAATCGTACTCGCTAAGTAATTTCGACCAACGTCGTTGTCGCGCGTTCAAGTCACTTTGTGTAAAGATGTGTTGTAGTCCACAGTGGTCCATTTTTAGTTTGAATTTTCGACCAATCAGGTAATGTCTCCAAACTATCAAGGCATAAAAAATGGCTAACAAATCCAAATCGTGCGTTGCATAGTTTTCCTCATGCCTTCTCAACTTTCTCGAGATGTAAGAGATCACTCGACTGTCTTGCATCAAGACTCTGCCTAAGCCTTCTTTGGATGCGTCAGTTCATACCAAGAAGTCTGCGTCCATGTTTGGAACCTTTATTATCAGTGATGTTGTCAACACCTCCTTGAGCCTCCGAAATGCTTCCATGCATTTATTGGTTCAAACAAACTTCTTTTTCTTCTTCTGCAATTCCGTAATCAAATTTTCTATCTTCGAAAAAAAGAAAACCCTCGATGAACCGTCGATAGTATCCTGCTAAACCCATGAAACTACACACTTCCTGGACATTCGTCCACGCAGGCCATTCCATAATATCCTCGATCTTTGTTGGATCCACAAAATACCTTTGTTGGAGATGACATTCCCTAAGTAGTGAATCTTCGATTGATAAAATGAGCATTTAGACAATTTCCCAAACAATTTGTTCTTTCGCAGACATTGTAGTACCAAGCACAAGTGCTCGTCATGCTCCTCCATCGTTCAAGAGTAAATAAAAATATCGTCAATGAATGCTTGTACAAACTTGTCCAAGTATTCACGGAACACCCTGTTCATCAAACTCATAAATACCCCAGGGGCGTTTGTTAGTCCAAAAGGTAAAACAATGAACTCGTAATGTCCAAACCTCATCTTAAAGGTAGTCTTAGGGATGTCATACTCTTTGATCCGCAACTGGTGATACCCTGATCTCAAGTCGATCTTTGAAACACCGTCGTGCCTTTCACCTGATCAAAGAAATCATCAATCCTTGGCAACAGATATTGATTCTTGATCGTTTCCTTGTTCAATTGATGGTATTCAATGCAGAGTCTCCACGACCCATCCTTCTTCCGTACGAAGATAACAGGCACACCCCATGGTGACACACTTGGACATATAATTCCTAGGTCCAACAACTCCTTTAGTTTCATTCTCAACTCCTGTAGCTCCAGGATCGACATCCGATAAGGTGTTATTTCTATCGGTTCAATTCTCGGTTTTAGGTCGATGGTAAATTCCAACTCCCTCTCCGAAGGCATCCCAGGTAACTCCTCAGGGAAGATGTCCACAAACTTTCTTACCACGGAAGGTGTTCTAGACCTTCCGCTAGTCCCTTCTCGTTTAACGCAAGGATTGCATAAAACTTACATCCATTGCACATGTTATTTCATAGTTGCAAGGAAGAGATGAACCTCAAGGAAACTCCCTGGTTCTGACCTACAATCACGCGTCTCTGTCCCTCATCATTGACCAAGATTAACCATTTCATCTTACAGTTGAGTATTGCCTCATGCGATTCCAACCAGTCCATATTGATCACATCATCGAAAGATCTTAAGATCATGTCATAGGTCGGACTTCGTTACACTATCCCCAGATTAAAGTGACAGTTCATATTCCTTTCCTCCAACCATCTAGTTGGAACCCGAGGTCATTTCGATGCATCTAAACTCGTCCAGTCAAATTCCCTTACCTAAAACCCCTTAGCGTGGTAAGAAATAGAGCTCTCTCAAGCACCAAGATATAAAAAATACTAAAATTTCATTGGCGAGGTCACCTAACGCATCGAGCACATTGGAATGGTGCTCAGCCTAGCGGTTATCCACCATGATCAGTTCCTCCTCAACAATGAGGCCTACTAGACTTCAGCGTGCAACGTCTGAGGAATTTAGACCCTTGCTTTCGCATGAAGCAGGAGTTAAGGCCGCACATGATATTTCTGACCTCCAACTTCTCCTGTTCATATGCAGGGCATATTGGAGTATCTGATTTCGTAATCTGGCACCATATGACCACTTTGTCATAAGGCACGAAACTCATCAAGATAGCGCTTGATGAATTACTCTAACATTTACTTCTCCCAGAACCATTCATCAAACCATTCCTAAAACATGACTCTGACGATTATGTCTAGCTGAGGTAGGAGCATCTTCCACCTTAGAAGAGTGTTCCCTTGCAGCTAAAGATTTCCATGCGGACCTTCATGCCGGAGGTCGTAACCACAAAGTGCGAAGCACATCACCTTGTTCTCCAGCCATGCGTCCGCGAATGAGATGACCATGGGACTCATGAACGTGGGAAATTAATCTTCTAGAGTTCCCTGCAAAGGCTACCAGTACTTGTTGGGGTGCGCTGTGGACCCTTAGGGGTACAGGCACCGTGGCCTTATCTTAGTATAAACGATTTTTCAAGGCCTCCAACATTTCCCTTGAAGCTCCTTGTTTGACCATCTACATCCATTACAATTACAATCGACTCCTTCCCAGGGACTTGTTCTTCTCCTTGGGGGTTGGACCCCTCTGGTGTGGGTGCTTCTGGAAGCGTCGCGCCTCCTCCCCTGGCACCGCATCATGAATCTCTATGGTGTTGTCTAACTGTGCTTATCGCATGGGCAGGTTAAAGGTTTAAATTAGCACTAGGTTAATACTCAAAGGTTTACTGCAGTGGAAAGCATGGTGATCCACAGTCACAGGGTTGAACCTACGATGATACCATATGTAAAGAACCCTCTTCGTCATGACAACATACAACAGATAACAAGTGCATTTTTTTTTTTTATTCTTTTACTTTTTAATTCTTTTAAATGCGGGGAAGGAAAAGTCATTGATACAACAACACAACTCAATGACATCACAAAGAAATTAACGCAACATACAAACACAAGGCATAACATGTTAGCACACTGTGTCGCTTGACGCAATTTATGAACATTTAATCAAGTAATGAATAAAAACGACTATCATACAATGAACTGAATTAACTGCACAATAACAATCTAAATCTAAATCAGACCAACATCATCAATAATTATCGGTGCATAAGAACACAATTTAAATCAATCATTATCTACCAGGCACTAGAGATCCAAACACAATCAAACATAATCATGATAAATCATTGCGCAAGAGGGTCTGTAACTCAATTCAACATGTATCATCGCATTCATGCGTAAAATAAACAACCGACACCCAACCATTCAAGTGACCCTCCAACGCACGCCAAGCTAGAAGTCCCAACTTAAACCGTACTCCCTTCAATTCTTACAAGGTCGTGTGCACGAGAGATAACTGAAATAGAATTGTTATTTAACAACCCAAAAATTATAAGAATTATAACCTCACGCTAGCATTCAAACTATAATTGTCAAGCATCTTCCTAACTCTACCTTCTTAAGGATTATTGATAAATATATCCTTGCATATTCATATCCTTACAGTACTTCACCTACTTACATCTTCCCCAAAAGGGGTTTTACATCAATACACCTCATGCATCATTAAAACTCATCCATCATGGTAACTTTAAGTGGTTAAGATTATACGACATAATCACAAGTTGTCCTAAAAATTATCCAACCATTATCTAGGCATCACCCAACTAAAGCTTGCACAATTAAAAACATTTGTTTATGGAACTTGAAGTTCAGAACACAGTTATTATAGCATAGTTAGTGAGACATGCATTACCTTTTAACATGGTTTAATAAGGGGCAAGGCGAATGCACTTTTTACCATAATCTTGAATTGTCATTATAATTCTTGTTCAATAAACAAAAGAAAATTAGAAAGGTTATTATAACCATCAAGTCAACTTGTAAGACCTATTAATCACTGTCTAAATAATCACAGAATCGGTGTTATGAACATTCTAACTGAATTTGACGCTTTTTACCTCCATGAAACATAGGGACATGTACATTAATAAAAATCTGAGCATGGGATAAGCGTCGAGGTCGTGGTAACCAGAGAATCGAAAATCATAACCAGCAAGGTCCATAACTAAGGAACCATAAGGATCCATAACTAGAGTGTTGGGTAAAAACTTGGTGAGAGGGCTATGCAAACTCTAGGTGAATTCGTTGTCCAACGCTAAGAAAATAGTCCAGAACAAAATCATTGTCTACCATTACGCTATCTATAAAAACACAGTCATACACAGAAATTCCTTCACCACAATAATATAATGGAGCTATTATAAATTTTCCCAACACAATTACAATGTCAAATTAAATTATTTTTATAATCTGAACACATTTTTCGGAATTGCTTTTAATGCACAACATTCAACATTACAATTAAGATTATATATGTGTGAGCATTAATATTTAAATTAATAAAATTAAAATTTGATATATAAAAGATTCCTTTCCACAATACTTATTATGGGAGTGAACATATTATACCAGTTAACTTTTAAAGAATTAACATGTACTATTCACCATTTTAAAATGTATTAACAATAATTATATATTTACCTAGCATTCTTAATTAATCACTTGTGAAGCTTCACTTCTACTAAAATACAATAATTGATAATTGAGTGTACCGTAATTGTATGTAAAATATATATTAGTTATTCAAGGGACTTACGCAATAATAGGAATATCTCAACTAATTCAATAATGTTTAAATATAAAATAATAAGAACGCAGTCATACAAATAAAAGATTATCATTGTCATACTATAGAAGAATATCGTTGTCATACATATAAGAATATAACAATAAAATAATCATTGTGTAATCCGTAACTAAAGCCTTCAAACAACACAATAAAATCGTTGTGTATTCCACAACTAAATCCGTCATACGTAACTATAAAAATCGTTGTGTATTCCACAACTGAATCCGTGAGACATAACAGTAAAAACAAATCGTTGTCTAAGATAAAAGGAATCGTTGTCTAACAATAAAAAGGAATCACAGAGTTAAAATCACAGTGGGAGGACACAGAGGTTAAACATTTAGAAATGAATCATTCCCAAAATGCAGAGAAAATCATTCACATAGAAAACGCAGAGGTTAAACATTCAAAAATTAATCATTCCAAAACACAGAGACACACATTCACAGGGAAAACACAGAGATAATCATTCGATCGCAGAGATTTACCATTCACAAAATGCAGAGATGTATCATTAAAAGACGCAGAGCTTAATCAAAGTTTAACAATCAAGATGCAAAGATACTCATTCAGAGGAAGGCACAAAGACTAATCATTCAACAATGAATCAATCAACGCAAGGATACTCATTCACAATAAGGCACAAAGATCAGGGATTGATCATAAGAGAAAAACACATAGATAAATAAGGGTTAGATAACTGGGCGAATCTAATCCTTCAATTATTATCCATGCACAGGAAAGAAGGGTATTTGAATCTATAATTCTTTAAACACTGGAGTGACGATCGTCGATTCGGCTCCTGTCCGACTGCTCAGGCACAGACTAATAACTTAAGGGATAAGGGACAGAAGATAAAAATGCAATTTTTCTTCATAATAATCAATAAAAAAATGCAAAGAAGTCATGCAATCATAGGTTGGGTTCTCCATGGGAAATCAAATCAAAATAAAATGAGCATAAGAATGGGATGACTTTAAGTTCTTGTTCATAAAACGTTGGGCTCATCAAGATAAAATGATGGAGATAAATATGAAGTCTCTGGATAGTGTTACGCTGAATAAAACATAATATTTAAAACATTAGAAGTAGATTACTGAAGGAGCAGGAAAATATTTAAACTACCATTCAATACCAATATACACATGCATACCGTAGCCAAATGTGAAATCTTTGAAGTCGTTGTCCCGTACGCTCCATCCAACTCCCGCTTGCCATCCAATGTGACCTTACTAGTACCTCCCAACCAACGCTAGGGGTACTCTTCTCCCCCCTAAGCCCCCCGAGCCACAAAGGGGCCACACACACAATACCAGAGATTGGTAGCACCCAACTTTCCTCGCAAGGTCGAGATACCACTTGTTACCCGAGCTGGGTATCCCAACTCCCACAAGAGAAAGTTCAGTCAAGGTAAAATTTCAGCAGCGTAACGTTACACAAAAAGATGAGATCCATACTCCTCCTCCTCCATCCTTTTTATATAGTTTTCAGGTAATTAGTTTCCCAAATTCTCATTAAATTCCTTTTTCATTTAATTAATTTAAAAAAACCTCCCCCGTACACGTCGCCCAATCCCCTAGTTGCACCATATTTATTTATTTCTTAATTAATTAAATACTCCTATTCCCCTCATCCACCTAAGAGAATTCCTAAAAACACTCCTCGGTGTCCCAAAATTCCCTTACAATTCTTAAATGACTTACACCTTACTTAATTTCTAGTTGATTTCATAGTTAAAAAGTTCCAAGGGCAAGATTCCTTACTAAGTTAGACATTCAACTTTTTCTTTACGTTTTCCCTTTTCTTTAAGTTTCCCTTTTTCTTTAAGCTTCCTATTTCCTTCAAGTTTCCCCCTTTTTCCTTTTTAACAACAACAAATCAATTTAGCAAGTGTAGATAAAACAACCATTTACCCTTTTTCCTTTTAAATTAAAAATTAATTTAGCAAGTGTAGATAAAAACAACTATTTACCCTTTTTCCTTTTTAATTAAAAATTAATTTAGCAAGTGTAGATAAAAAAAACCATTACCCCCTTTTAAAAATTTAATCCTCCATTATAATTTTGCCTTTAATAAATAAGTTTGAATTTCTTACCCCCCTTCTTGTTACATGTTTTTTTTTTGACCACCTGTTCTACTTAGACCTAGGTTTTAGTTTCACTAGGTTGGGCAGCCTTTTTTATCAGGAAAAAATGTTTTTAAACCTTACTTATCACATCGTTCATTTTAAGGCCGTTTAGGTTTATTCACTTACTTGTTAAAATCGCGACGTTCTCTTCAGGACGCATTACATGCTCCAAGAGTGCCACTTGCCTCTTTCCGTTTTCCTTGTGCAATGTGCCCTTCAAGACTCACTACGTGATCCAAGGGTGCCACTCCCCTCCTTCAATTTTCCTTGCGCGATGTGCCCTTCAAGACGCACCACGTGCTCCAAGGGTTCCACTCGCCTCTTGACTGAATTTTGTAGATGTAAAACCCCTGGAATCAATACTCTGCTAGGTGATCTTGTGGGAGACTAAGGGCATCTAATGAATAAGGCCCCTGCCTTATTGCACGCCCCTTAGAATCATCGTGAGCGACTGTCACAGTCTACCCTCACATCATCATGGGTCTTCTCGAACTAGTAATCATTAACCTATAGTTTGAGCCACAACGAGAGTGATAGTAGGATGTGGAAGGGATGCTACCACACCTCTCCCTCAAAGTCTCTGGTTGTTGTGCGTGACCCCTCTACTCCACATGTGACTCTAGTCGAAAAACCTCTCCCTCAAAGTCTCTGGTTGTCGTGCATGACCCCTCTACTCCACATGTGACTCTGGTCGGAAAGCTATCATCAGCCTGCATCCATCAACGAATCATGTAATCAATAATAATCAATCATCATAACATCNCAACAACATTCAAACCCAACAATCCACTCCTTGACTCGATCCAGAGTTCAAGGGGTTTCATCGATGCCTTTGCATCCTCGAGGTCCAAGGTCCTGCACACTCATGAGAACCAAGTCAATAGCACATGTCTATGTAAATACAACCAAATAACATATCATCAAATCCTTAATATCTCATAATCATAATCAAAATGACCAATAGATATAATAACCCGGATCACTTACAAGCAAGTGTCCTCAAAGAATAAGTTCGCTCAGTGCGCGCAAGAGCGGGATGTTACACTATGGATGTACTTGGATTCTGTAGTTAATAATATATGTACTATGTTTTTTTGTCATGAATTTTCCTCTCAATATTTTGATTGTTTCCCACATAAATCTATGTTCATCATACATTTGATTTCCTTCTCTTAATGTTAATGTTCATATGTGTCATGTATATGTTTCTCATACTATAAACTTGTTTAATGTGGTGTTTTGAATATGAGTATGTTATGTTATTTATTTTAGGTTAATGTAGAGTATATTTAAAGTCCAACATTTCATAGGAATTTCAATGAACTTGTAGAACCCTCTCGTAGTAGGGGATATCATACCATTCAAATCACTTTTTATGAACTCCGATGGGGTTGTGGGGGGGAAACTCCCAATCAACAAACATCAATTTATAATATTGATCATCAAATTCATCTCATTTTTTTGTGTTCCACGTTAGAGGATATTACTAAACAATGTATGATCAAGTAGGGTTCAAGTGAAAGGACGTGGACTCTACTGCACACATATTTCTTTATGTTGCAACCATTAATGATTAAAACCTTTAATGATATGTCATAAGGATGTTACCATCATTTGATTTTCACTATTGTTCAAATTGATGTGGAAAAAATTCACATTGGAAATAAATCCAATGATACTTTGTGTATCCAAATCCATGGGTAATCCCAAAAGGGTCGATTGCCATCCATTTATCAATGTGGTATCTAAGATTTGCATCATGTTTCCCTTTCACATATTTGGATTTGTTGTGAGGTATAATTATGAAGTCATCTTCTCTTAACACCCATGTGGTCACTTCATATACTTGACTCCTCGTGTTTTTTTTCAAATTTCGAAAATGGTATAAAAAGTTCCTTACTAAGAAAAGTTGAAAGCATCAAGAAACTTTGAAATTTGCAAGGTCTTTGAGCTCTTTGGATAGCATGAAAGCATCAAGATATCCATGGGTATATCCCTATTATAGGTATTTTTTTTTTTTTGAAAACAAATTAGGTTGTCATATATCCAACTCCAACGAGTATGTGTCCAATGACAATGTTATAGGTCTGACGCCTATAGGCGTCAGATTAGAGCCCACCAAAAGGGAATCTTCTGACCGCTGGGCCATAGATCTGACGACTATAGGTGTCAGATAACATATGACACTACCATGTATCTGATGACTGTTGGGGTCAAATCATCGATGAATCTTCCATAGGATTTGACGTCTTCAAGAGGTAGTTATCTGATATTGATCTAATGTATTCAAGAGGTGGTTAACCGACGGTTTATGTGTCGGATATTTGATGGATACTAGTATTAAATTTTCAAGAAAATGTAGTAGGATCTTCAATGGGGATTTTTCGAAAAACTGACAGATGATTTTGTTGTTTCATATCTGACGACGTCCCACTGATGCTTTAAAAAAACTAATGTTGTCAGATTATAGACACATAATTGTCGAATTTTAGAAAAAATAGCCATCGGATTTTGGGTACAAATGTAGTTGTGTATGACTAGTTTATCTTTTCCAAGAAATACAACCAAGGAAAATACTCTATAACATATTCTATTCAGAGTAAAATTTTCCCAAAAAATTAAATGATTAGCTGGGAAATAGTATATCATAATAAAAACAATTTGGTTTTATTTCATGCAGAGGGATATATAAGTAACTCTCTATATCACCCCTCCTCTGATTTCATCATTTCTCAATTGCAATCACTAATTC